>JAANSN010002360.1:0-24641 GCA_036850665.1 Dicranocentrus wangi | reverse complement strand
CTTACAGTCTCGAAGTCCGAAATAGCTTTAGCAATTCGGATAATATCTCCACGGACCATGTAGAGATTATCCTCGCTCTTCCAAATTTCTGCTGAAGCTGGGAACACCATGTAAGTTCCATTGTGATTTTCCCATTCCGCAGGCAGGTGGAATGTTCCTGAAGACTTGGATCTGCGTCTTGCCATTCCTACCGAAAATGCATAGTAAAAGCTTCATGCTCTATCGTCGAATGTATTAGTTTTCAAAACAGTCAAACGTATTTGACTTTAAAATAAGGTTTTACCTGAGTTGGTGGCAATGGCTGTGAAAACAACCACCGCCAGAAGGAAACTGATACGCCCCATGATGGTAGAATGCAATTCTTCCCACCCAACTCAACTCAGAGTCTTCGAAAACTGGAATAAAGACAACTTATTGTTAGTAAGGAATTGAAAATGTGGCGAATTTTCCCGAGGCAAGTTTCCTTTTAAATTGACCCGTTTCTGGACTTTTTAATAAATATTTTAAAAGACTTTATACAATTGGTTTACTTACAAATCAAATTACTGAGTATGTATATGGTACAATACGAACCAGCAAGTTGCTGTTTCTCAGGTGGTGTGATGACCCGTTGGTTTATTTCAGTAGTCTGTGAATTTTGCATGCGAGCGATGTTGTATTTATATGAAACGCGTCGGCCTTCAATCCTTTGCATTTTTACAGAATATTGTTGGATCTTGTGTCTTAAAACGCTAGAGCTCTTCTCTTGGTTTAATTATGGCTGGTGATTTTTCTCTGGATATGCGGCTACCTCTGCAGAATTAGTTTTTTTTTCAGCTGATAATAGTAAGACTCGGTTGAGCATGGAGCTTGGAGCTTATAATTTCTTCCTGGGTATACCTACCGATATCACTTCACATTTACATTACATTTCATCTATTACTGTATTACTACGCTGCTGACATTTTTCTACTTTGGTAATACCAGAACTCTTCTACTCAATCTTATTTCATTCATTTTCCATATATACAATCTTTCCAAAAGCAGGATTTCACATAGTTGATGTTTCTTAGCCGTGATTATAGCTTTGCTTGGGTGATTCCGCGCTCGAGGAAGTGAAGTGCTTTGTAGCGTGAGTCTCTCTAAAATGTGAGAAAAATTGTGAGCACAAAAAGCAAATAACTATCTTGCTCTCTGGAGGATATGTCTCTGGCTGGAATCTGGAATGATTCACGTAATAATAATCAAACTTGTTTTAGGCGTGTAACGTAAAACATTATAAAAATCTAAAGTGATTGCAGTTCTATCGTTTGCATGCAACTTGCGCTGTGAGTTTCTGCAACTCAACGCAACAACCTGTTAACCACATAATATATGTATGCCCTGAAGGAGTGAGTTGGTTTGTCTGTCTGTCCATGCGTGAGACCGATGAAAACCCACAAAAAGTCTTCACAGACTTGGCTGAAGGATCAAATCGCTAGGCATATGAAAATTATGTAAGAATGCATTAGTCAATTTTGAAATTCCAGGGTCAGGTCATATTTCAATTCAAACGACTTTAAAAATTAAAGTCTACTCTACACTACTGGGGTTAAATAATGCAAAAATTAGTTGTCGTTCGGCAAGCAATATGTGTGTTCAAACAAACAAACATTTGTTGTATTGTAATTAATCAAGCCAAAAGCGCCAAAAGCAGTGTCACTAGCCGCAACTTCCCCTAAATAACTCTACGTTACGTACGTTTAAGCATTCTGAATTTTACGCATGATGTGATGTAACCCCAAATATACAGCAGGTGCGAATGTTTGTCGTGTTTATATTTATATCACGTTGTTCATCATCAGGTAGTTCTCTGAAATCTAAACTCGCTATCAGTATGTAATGATGAATGAGGTATCTGGGAAAACATGAGTTTTATTTGGTGTAGTAATTACAGCGACTTGCATCTCTGGTGGAGATGATTAGCCACACTTCAACACTTGTACTGGAACGTCGTCACTTACCTAACTCATGTTGTTGCTCTAATTGTCTAAAAATATATTCCTCCGGTCGGTGGTGCAATATTATGCTAAGTTTTCATACATGATATCATAATTATGCATTATGCAACTTTGAGCAGTGTTCCTGGATTTATGTGCAAGGCACTGGTTTCCACTAATGTTTTCCTTTGAGTGCAAAAACATTTCAAATGTTGTGAAAATTCGAGTTCGGTTGAGTAATACAAGACATTATTATTACGTAGGGATTCTTGCAATTAAAACCGGTTTTTCCGATGAGCTTTTAGACCTTACTTCAGGATAAATTACGTGTCGTAAGAAATGGATGCCTAACTACATCACCTTTAGATGAA
Source organism: Dicranocentrus wangi (assembly GCA_036850665.1). Taxonomy (NCBI): domain Eukaryota; kingdom Metazoa; phylum Arthropoda; class Collembola; order Entomobryomorpha; family Entomobryidae; genus Dicranocentrus; species Dicranocentrus wangi. The sequence continues at coordinate 22,312 of JAANSN010002360.1, read as the reverse complement.
TCTGTTCTAACAGTTTCAAGAAACGAATCGGATAGATATGTAGTGCACTGCCGAATGTTGACTGAAAATGGAATCTCTGGGCTTTGCATAACCAGAAGAAAAGGATGATAAAATTTCTAAAATTACCGAGTCGATCAGCCAGTTTCAGAGCGAATAATCTTGTTACGGAGATTGACGGAGACGGAGAACTGTTTCTTTCCTCTCATTTGCATACAGACAGCAACAGTTTTTTGCATGTTTATTTTATATGCTTTAAGTATAGGATACTTTTATATTTGTCAATATTTGTAAAAGCGGATTGATTCTGTGATGATGATTTAGTGGGTGGGAATATAGGGGATAGAGGGGATATCGCGTGATTCCTTTGGGTGAGATGGATGAGAATGAGCCTGAGCACATAAAATGCTCACATTATAGCGGGTGGCGTACTGCAACTTGGAATGTGCAGTTTTGCGTGAATTTGCATCTAATTGCGGGTCTCAAATTCGGCCGTTTTGGCATAATTTCTGATTTTCAGATTCGACGTATAAAGTCAAACCTTTAACACGACCTTTGTTACTGTTTACCAGATATTCATGTTTTTGTAGTTAGCATTCTACACAATTGCACAATTTAAGCCGAACAAAATACCTCATAAACGAAAAAAACACATTTAATTCTTATAATGGTTTTCACAGGCCAGAATGTGAACGTCGGTATACAGAACTACATTACGTCTCTGGTGGTTAGATTAACGTTTTCACTGGAATTGGAACTGCAAATGCACTCGGCCCCCGCCAAGCTACTGTCTCTGGTGGATCTGTAATGGTAGCCATATCCATTAGCTCGTCGTGTGATTTGAAGCTGAATTGTGATAATCGAGTAGGTCACAATCACACCGAATATCTAAAGGAACAAAAAATATACCCAATGCATGAGATCAATGACATGCGATGCGATATTATATCTTTCCATTTTATTCATTCACAATTTAGAGACGACTAAAAAATATATATTTCCGCTTCCGCACCGTTCCCAGAAATCTGTATGTGATGACAAAGAAGCCATTTCCCTTCAGGGCGATCTGATTAGAGTGCAAGTCTATCAGGAGGGAGGAGACTGCCTTGGAGGAAACCGCTTCCGAATTCTCGGGAGAGGATATCCAGCAGTAGAATTCAATGCCCTGTGAGAAGATTAAACCAGAGTAGTTGCCGGTGCAGTGATTCTACTTTTTTTCGAACCAAATGTCAACAAGTATAACAAGTTGATGTAGGTAAGATTTGAGAAAGGCAAATAAACCCCACCTTTTTGTTGATATCTGCGGCGAGAGAGAGTGCCAAGAAGAAGATTAGGAAAAATGCATAAACATGAATGAGCATGATGGGGTGGACATCCTTTTCAAAGAAGGACACTCCTATCCAAGCCGCGTAATACGGGAGGGACACTGACACGCAGGCACAAATCAGCACTCCCATCGCTCGATTCAGATTCTTGATAAACTTCTTCAGCTTGTTATACTTTCTTAATATCTATTTTTGGTAGAAATAATTTATCTGTTCACATAAATACCTTTGTTATAAAATATGTATAGTAAATGGCGTTGAGCTCACCCTCTCGGAGGCGACAGGGGAGCCCACCGAGTTTTTGCAGAATAGTCGAAACTCCCTCATGATCCTCCTCACGCAGAGAGGAACCAGCAGCACAAAGAGGTCCAGATAGGGCACCAGAATCACCGACGGGATCAATATAAACATTTGAAGCAAGGTTAGCAGGTTGACCACAATTGTGAGAAAAATGTTGTTGTTGTTGTTGACATTTGCATTTGAAGACAAGACGGCCCCTGGATTTTCCTGGAAGAGGAAGTGAAGCGTGGCTCGCTCCTGTAAATCCTTGTAGAACAAAATCAGGCTTCGGTGAGTGTACAAACTGTTGACCAGGTAGATATCCGTCATGGCCATTACTAGTGCCGTTAGACTGGTTGAAAATGAAATGAAATTAATCTACAAAACAAAATCCAAAAAAGTCCATCATTTAGTTTTTAAATAAATATATATTTTTTGGATTATTGCCATTTACCCAAAAAACTGTAGACCGTTTCTTCTTTTGATCATAAAATTTGAGGTTTTGCATGTGCTCAAAGACAAGATGGAATGCATCCTGCTTCAGCCATAAAGGTCACATTTAGGGACACGTGGTACGCAATGTAGCCCACGTAGCAAAAGGAATTAAAGTAGCTGAGTTGATTTTTGCTGTCCATCCGGTGGGAGCTCCACCAGAGGTGGGAACCGTATTCGAACAGAATGGCAGTTTGAGTTATCCCACACAAAACCTACAATTATTACAAATGAAAAAAAATCATAATATATCTATTTTGACAATGTAACCAGAAAAATTATTACTGTCGATATAATTTACCTTTTGAATGGGATTTGTGCACATTTCAAGTTTGTTGTATTTTGCATTCCTCCTCAGCCGAAATGGCACCATCAACAGGTAATAGCCGAAATTCACGTAAAGTTTCCAGAAGTCTATGAAGGGAATGGAATCCGGCTGATTATCCAGTCCCAGTTCTTCGTCCATGGATTGCTTTTCAGGGAGCATGGTAGTGGTGAGCATAGGAAGGTGCACAAAAAAGTGTCCACTTTTTGTATAATTCAATTTAAAAAAAAGGCGAATAACGGGATTTTCGGAGGAGGAGGATCAGAATCAGGCGATGATGAGGATGATCAGGCCATTCTAATCGTAAGACTAAACAAATAGTATAACAGGCGGCCTTTCTAGGCCAATGAAATATGAAATCATCGTCACAAAGCTCAATTACTCAATCGCTGCAGGATTTCTCCGCAGACCCGAACCCGGGTTATCTTATTCAGACAAGCAAAACATGACAAGTCGATTTTTCGGGCCGTGTATGCAAACAAAGTGAGCGCAACCCTGACCAGGAATTGTAGAATTCGAGAGAAGAGGTCATCGTTTGATAGGAAAAAATGGTGGTGCTCCACAAAAAATGATAGAATGCTAATTATGAGTCCGCAATATATTACCCAAGTCGTTTATTTATTTATGCCCAGCCCAGTCCAAATGGGATTTATCTTAAGGATAACATAATTTAGATTTTTCCTGATAAAGACCAGCGTATTTGGCTCACAAGCTAGGTATAAATGCGTCAGCTTGAAACTTCCATTAAGTCACAGGTCAGATGCAAGGTAAAACGCCAGGAGGAGGCAGACGCAAGTGACGCAATGATGTGCTTGCCGTTGCCGCTCCAATGACTAAAAAAATTCCCAGAATTATTGGCATTGTATATTGTATGGTAGTGTGGTGCTGGAGTGGAGGTGCAGGTGGAGTTCGGGCTGAAAATAGTTTTCTACATTGGGAGAACTGGAAATGTTAAAAGTTGTGACGCTCATATACCTAATCTGAAATGTGACTACTCGTGTTATTTAATATTTTAATAGACTAATAAATTCAATCCTGTAAATCTTACTCTTGCTTACCGTGGCCATATCCATCATCAACAATAACAAGGCGTTCTTGTTTGTTTGTTCGTTGGTTGGAGCCAATCCGATCGTCGAAGTCATTGGCCTGTGGTTACAATACAATACATTTTCACGAAATGTATCACGCGATTGTATCATGTCCTTGAGTTGAGATGAGTTATGATATGATAGAAAAATTATGCTTTTGTGCTCTACCCTTTGGTTAATCCTAGCTGCCATAGGCATAGACGAAGAGAAAGAAATATGACAAAGTAGAGGTAGAGGTAGAAGTGGATAACGCCATTCACAGTAGGGAGGGGCATACCGGTACAGCACAAACGAAAGATACCAATCTGCCAACCACCCCGTCCCGTCTTTGACAGACTTGAAGAATAGACTTGATGATCTAACCCGACACATCAAATTAAACGTGATGGATGTTGAATTGTGAACCACAAAAAATAGAAATTAAGGTGACAATGATACTTTAAAATATATCATGGGCAAATACTTGTCATCATTATCATCTTGGCTCTGCACCTGTATGGGCTTGGACGGTCCCATCTGATCACGACATATTATTCCGCATGAAATTCCTGCTCGCTCGGCACCGGACTCGCTTGTAGGAAAAGAAGTATGAATGCTTATGACAACAAATCAGATGATATCGATATGACCACCATTGATCTCAAGCATTGTCATAGTTTGTTGGATTGATTGATCTTGATCAGTAGAAAACAGAGGGCCTATAATCTTGTCAAATAAAGTCCTGATTTGATTAGTTCGTGTCAAAAGGGAATGCGAATGTTTCGTGGATCACACTGGATGTGTCATTGCCATCATGAGGGCTACAGCGATGACAGGAGTTTGACCTGAAAGACAAGATAGAAAAAAGCGTCAAGGTCATCCTCCTGAAAATTGTGCCTTTTCGCTCAAAGTTGCATACTAATCACATGCTGATTTTTTCGGGGAGCTTATGTTTAGGCGTGTTTTTACTCTTAAAAAAGAATGTGGGCCCGCATTGTCTGCGAATTAATAAGGATCATATTGTATGCAAAATGGAGAGAGAGGCACCGATCCCATTATGAAAATAAGCAGCTACACACCACCTGATTGCATCTGTATGGCATCTCTAATTCTGGCGCAACAATCACATATGGAGTGGAGGAGCAGTTCACAGAAAGATAGGAGGAGATATAGAGCGGTGTATTATTTTGTAATGCCAAGGACAAAATATGGTTTGAGCGGATAACGAGTTCTGTCTATAAATATTGCTAATCAAAAAAACCGTTTTCGTAATGTCGTACTTGACATTTGAAACAAGTTTTCAACTTGTAATTCGGAGTAAACATGATTTCAAAATATTATGATTGGGTTTATTGCAATGGCGTATATTGAAGAAAAAAATGTGTTCAGGTGAGCTCTCAGGTGTATGTAGATGTAAAAAATTAGGTACTCAGCAGATCGAGCAATCCTGAATTCATTATATTATTATTATGCCAGCTTTTGCATCATATATTATGAATGAGCTGCATCAGCGTATAATAATCAAATGCAGCCATTAGCCATAATTGGAGTAAATGTGTGGCTTCACTTGGGTTCAGCTAGACGGAGTATATAAAATTACATCATCATTTCCAGGCATCTACAAAAACTGTTTTACTTTCGCCGAGTTGACACGACACATCATTGCCGAAACTCGAGATTTGGGATTAGTAAAAAAAAATATTTTTTTTTCAGAAGCATCCATCATGAAGCAGTATTCTGTCATCATCACTGTGTTTGCGGTGTCTCTTTTGATTGCTCATGTAAGTGCTCAGCTGTTGCAACGTTTAAAAAAAAAGTATCATAAACTCCATTTTGGCTCATTTTGGGTTTTCAGTCACTATGCTTCAGAATCGCCGAGGAAGACTCCGACTGGGAATCAGACGTCCAGCCTGAAGGCCGACAAATGGCGGATAACATTTATGTATTTAACAATAGCACGCCTCCCACCACCCGGGCACCCCTCCCCCAGCGGATTCGCGACACTCTGGTGAATAGCATTAGGGATTTTGGAAACGGGGTGCGGCAGGCTCCCGTCCGCATTCAGGAGTGCTTCCAAAACATTTCCAGGTGTGCACAAAACATTCTCAGGAGGAATAACACCAATACGCAGTCTGCCCCGGCGGGTCCGTTGTTCCAACTCCCTCAGTCTGCTGAACCTCCAAAGGAGTAATTCTAGTGGCAATTAATAATAAAAATAGCAATAAAGTGGGTATTATCTTTACGCCTAGGTTATTAGTTTCTTTATATCCTTTTCCAATTTGATGGCTGATGTGCAAAAAATGCTTTATCATTAATTTTTTTCTTATTTTTTACACCTGTATGGCATTTAATAAAACGGACGACACTACAAGACAACTTGCTTTGATTTTAAAAAAATATTTTTTTTAAAACGGGACACGTTCCAAAACGTGTTGACTGAATCACGGCACATTTCGTCTGAAATATCCACAAACCCACTATAAGGACACATTAACCTACTGTTGGGACTTAATTACTTGTTAGAATTTTCTGACGTACAACTCATACTATGTCCACACATACAATGGTGTGGTGTGTGGTCACACTAGTTCGCTGGTTATTGGTTATCATCATGTTTTAGCTTCAGCGTCCGAATGGGATCAATAGCTTGTAATAGCCAAAATTCATGTAGAAACACCTTGAGATAGTAGACTGATAGGATAATGGGGACGAGCTGAAACTCTTGATTCTTATAATTGTCTAATTTCCTTTTTTGTTTGCTTCCAAACACTTATTCACTTCCAATCCCATTTACTCGAGTAAAAAAGATGGGATAGGGGATGAGCCATTACATGGATTTCGTGATTGCATGGAATAGAAAAACCGTAGCAGACGTATCTCGTAGTTCGCTGGTTATTGGTTATCATCATGTTTTAGCTTCAGCGTCCGAATGGGATCAATAGCTTGTAATAGCCAAAATTCATGTGGAAACACCTTGAGATAGTAGACTGATAGGATAATGGGGACGAGCTGAAACTCTTGAAGTTGATTCTTGTAATTGTCTAATTTCCTTTTTTGTTTGCTTCCAAACACTTACTCACTTCCAATCCCATTTACTCGAGTAAAAAAGATGGGATAGGGGATGAGCCATTACATGGATTTCGTGATTGCATGGAATAGAAAAACCGTAGCAGACGTACCTCGGCTATAATGTATCTGTATGTACGAATGGACTGTGTATAGCATATGATTTTTATTATGGGACATCTGCCTGCGCACAAAACACGTTATCTCCAGCTAACTTGAAAAATCGACTAGGGATTGCGAAATTATCAAATTAATTTGACGTTAGCATTGCCAAAAAAATAGCAAAAGTATAAACATTACAAAAATATTCGCTACACAATAGTTGATCAAATCTTGCAATTTTTTATTAGCTTTAAGTACAGCTTATTTTATGCTCAGTGAAAAGCTGCCTGTCAGTCAGGCAGGCTCACGGAAAGTATTCCACAACAATAACATTTCTAGTGATATTTGTATTCGTAGCGAATTCCAGGCATAGGGCAATAGTAGCCACCAGCACTCCCCCAAACAGGAGCAAATACGCAAACTTAAAGTGAACCAGCTGGAAGGGCTTCACATTGTTGTACATATCCTCCAGAAACTGTCTCAGCACGCGGACCACCCTGGAATGATTCCGATCCCGGAGCCACCTGAGACCCTCATCCAGGGCGACCGCTTCCGCTTGCTTCTTCAAATACAACACAATCCCCATGTCCCGATAGCGTCCAATGATGGAGTCAAAGGAGCGAGTATACACGGAATGCCTCTGGAAGCCGATACTGTTGAGGGAGCTGTGGACCGAGGTGGACACCCGGACCAGGCTTAGACCCCCGTGGAGAGAGGCGTTCTGGGCGATCCCGATCCTCGTCACGGACTCCCACCCGATGCACACCGTTTTCCGCCTCAACACTGCCCGTCAGGATGCACCGGCCCGTGTCCACCTCCAGATTGGCCATGAACCGGCCCTTGATGCTGATGATCATTGGGTTGGTGCTGTCGTTGAAAAAGTGGAAGCAGTCGCAGGAGCCGTTGTTCAAATAGTTGAAGGAGATGTTGTAGTCGTGCCTCCTTGCCAACTGGTCAAAGGAGCGCGGCACCTACTTCCGGCTTCACTTTGGTGAGGAATGAGCTGAGATTGCTGTTGTATGCAATGTTCATGTTGAGCACGAACACCATCCAAAAGAAGGTGAGGGGGTAGGCCCGTTCCGGAATGTTCGGGATGCTTTGGGTGATGAGCACTCCAAAGGGGATCATAAAGGCTTGGAACGGCTTTGGCTGGCCCAGCAGCGGACTGGAGGCTCGTTGGAGGATGAGGTAGTAGATGGGAATGAGGGCGAGAAGCACGAGGAGGATGATCCCCCAAGTTTCGGTGGTGAAGAGGTGGATGACGGCAGTCCACTCGAGACTCGCCTCGGGATTCCGTGAAATGAACACCAGCGTGTCCACATAGTTGTAGGTGGTCAGGTCGATAACCCCAACTTGGCCGAGGGTGAGCCGAGCAATGAAAGCAATGTCGGCCTTTTCCTTTAGCACGTCGCCCAACATGCCAGAAGCGGACCCGTCCTTGGCCAACTTGCCATTCCCGCGGGTGGGATCGATATCCCACTTGAGACTAAAGTTGTACGTTTGGGAGGCCATCGTCAGCATCATGTAGTGCGTCCCACCGCTAATGTTATAGGGAGGGTTCCCGGTGGCAATTATGTAGGGGCGTAAAGTGTTCCCGGAAACCTTTAGCTGCCTCCCGTTCAGTTGGAACGAGGAGGAGGAGGAGGAGGACGCCAGTTGGGGGACAAAGTGGACAATTTCCATGCTTCCATTTTGGTAAAGTGGAGGATCCACAATAAAAGTTGGAGTGGCAATTCCCACCTCCGACGAGCTATCGTAGTAACTATCACAAACGATTCCAACTCGGGATCTCAACCGAGTTCCAAACGGCGAGTGGAAAAAGGTGCGCAACAGGCCCACCTCCTGCCCAACAACAATAAAAATGTCGTAGTCTGTACGAACCTTGTGGAGGAGCTTGAGATCCGAGGCGAGTCCCAAGTTTTCCTCAGTCACAAACAGAATTAAAGCCAGATAGCTCCCAGTAAACCTTCCAATTGACACTGGACCCACCTTCTGGTTGGGGGAGTAGCTGTTGCGTCGTGGGAGCTTGGAAGTGTTGGTGAAGACTAGTTGAACCCCGCCGCTGGATGACTGCAGTGACAGCAGGTAATCATATTGATGAATTACTAGTAGCGATTTGTTTTCCGACTCTGGAAGCAGGACCATGATTTGAGTTGACTCATTCCCAATTACAGCGGTTAACACTCCATTACAAGGAACGGGGGACGAGGTCACATCTCCATTCAGTGCATGGCAGGGTAGGAGGAGGAGGAGGAGTGAAAACAGAAAGACGTTTCTTATGCAAATTAGAGTATGCATCAGGTTCGTCGGGTGGGAAAATTCCGGAAAATGTGTCGCTTCCACAAAGACCACAATAATAACAATCCCATTTCCACAAATAATCACTTATTGTCGCGGTCACCACAGAGCAAATTGAAGCACTAGCACCAGCAGTAGTTGGAAGAAAATGTCTCATTTCCCCTTACCAAAATGCGAATAGAAAAGATGTTAGAGTTTGAAGATGCTCGAGATATTACAAATAGAAGGAGCTCTTTACACTCTGTAGATTTCGAACACTTCAACTGTCAAACTGAAAAGTCGATGTTTAAGAATGACCAAATACAATGGATAAGCATAAGTAGAAGATTTGACTGTGTCTTCTTCCCTGTCTGGAATCTGTTGTAGCACTTATGTAAGTGGGGTTGGGTGTCGACCAGTATAGGTGTCAATCTGCATGCGGGTGGATGCTTCACTACTACTGGATAGTTGAGTGTAATTTTGTCTTCATGTATCAAGAGGGAAATAAGATACGTTGTTAGTTTCAGGGAGCAACAATTCCATCCATGTCCTCCACCTCCACCCTAACCTAGTCATTAGCGCTACCCCAATTGAAGTTACCTTATGTCAGTCATCAGTCATCATCAATTGTCGAATGACAAGTTCAACTTTGACAAGGGCGTCGTGCTTCAGTTAGAGACGACCGACCGACCGACAAGCCGTTTCCCATTCCCTTTGTTGAACTGACGGCATTGAACTGGACAAATAAAGAGCGAGGCGTGGATTGCTATTAATTATTTGACATTCCAAAGACGTAATAACAAATCGGGTGCGAGCCATTGTGCATAATATTTCGCGAATTTTGATATAATTTCTTTGAATGAAACCAATTTATTTGCTGATCTGATACGCATTATATAACTCAACTCGTGCTCCTTGGCTGGCTGACAAAAAATACTTTCATTTTTTTTACACAAGTTCACCGGGCTCAACTCGCAGCGGCTCATTCTATTTCTCGTTTTTATTGACAATGTCTAATTTATCAAATCTGAAGTGTCACAATAAATATTCCTTTAACAAAGGATTTGTACGGTTGTCATTCATTATATATATGCTCTATTATTATACATTTTGTAATGGTCACATCATCAGAGTCCAAAGCCGATGCCCTCATTCCTTTTACACGTCCTGCTGCCTTTCCTCATCCCCCGTCATCGGCAACGGTGGGTCCACAAAGAGTGGTGGAATAATCCCGTGAAGCACCTCCGCTCGCTCGATCCACTTCATGATGTCCAGACAGAGGGCCTCGGGCTTGCCAGACGCCGCAACCGTTTTGAAACGTTTTGGCCACGCTGCCCGGATTTTGTCAACCTCCCGTCGAAACTTTTTCGCTTGCTCCATCGACACGGCTTGAATGTCTGGGTGGATCCGGCGGAGCACTTTGGAGGCTCGAACTTGGAATTTGAGGTAAATGAAAATGTTTTCTTGGGTCAGTTTGTCGGAGAATTTGATGTAGAGGATGTAGTCTGGCTTGCAGATCTAATACATATATAACAAACATTGGATGCTATACTTTTAGATGCGACGAAAAAAATATATTACATTTTGCAGTAATCAGCCAAGCTGTGAGGTGACTACTGACGTGTTCGAAAAAGTCCCAAGTTTGGGAATAAGTTGACGGATATTCCGTGATGATGAAGCCTTTGTGCTGCTTTCTCTGGCAAATGTTGGCCATTTGACGACGAATCAGCTCAAACAAAAAGGCCCTAGGGATGGCCACCCCGCGGTGCATCAAGTGGTGGACTTCAAAATCCCGGTTCATTTCCAGCTCAATCTCTCGCTGTATCAGGGCCCCGATGTTGAGGTGGTATAGTCCGTACGTGTTTGTCAGTCTGTGGACCAGAGCCATGACGGGTGTTCCGGGTGCGGTGAGCACGAGAATTATTGGCATATTGTGCTTTCGTATGATTCGCACATCCTGAAAAACGGAAACAGAAATGGTTTTTATGATAAGCAATAGCAAGAATATTTTCAATATTTTAAGGTTGCTTGCAACAGGTACTAATAGAACCTTTGTGATACAATCCGCCACCGTGTAGTTCCCCTCTTTATGGTACACTTCACGCTGTGCAGCTGCCGCCTTGCGTAGTTTATGAAACCAATTAAACCAACTGGAAATGTACGCTAGAATCACGTTGGGCTCCTCTTTCTCTTTCCCAAACTCGCTGAACCTGCGCAGATAGGAGTGCTGCGGCTGGGGATCTGATGACTTGGTGGACATATTATTATTGACTTGGACTTCTTCTTCGTGGGTGTCTTCGTTGCTCAAAATGCTATTGTTATTATTATTATTTTCTGAATCAAAGTGGGAAATCACTTTGGCTTTGACACAATCCACTAGAGAGCTCATTCGTTTTGGCTCATATGATGCTTATGACTTATGACAATGATAGCGTTACTTGAACCTCGAGTTTGGTTGGATTTTCACGAGGCTTATATTGCCCAACTAAAGTCGACAGCCCGAACCAACCCTAATGTGACCAGCAGCCATCAATGCCAACCATTCCATTATTAAAGGGGTATGATGATACGTTATTAAGGCTTACGACCTTTCTCAGGATGGTTCCTATTCAGACATTTGTAACATGTTGTTAAGATACCGTATGTATACCACAGAGTAAAAAATATCCTTGATGTATACGCTATTCCAAAAATGGAGAAGAATTTTGTAGAAATAAAAGCTATATAACGTAAACGTAAACCTATCTGTCCCACCCACGCACGGAGGTACATTTTTACATTATAACTCTATGGCCCAACCATATTGGAATACATCCGCATCCGAGCGATGCGCTCACGGTCGACATAATTGAATTATCAAAAAAAAGTAAGGAGGTTACAAGTTATAATAATTTTACGCAAGAAAGATGTTATTTGTTTCAATTCTAATAGAAAAACCCTAAACAGAATCTTGGAGAACACGCCAGTTTTGAAAGAATGGACCCCTACAAATGGCGAGGAACAGCGAGGAAGGTGGCGTATGCCGACATGGTTGTGTCCGTAATCAGCGTAATCGTTCCAATTTTACTATTAATGGCTGCAATCACGGTAATCTTCGTGAATCCTGATGATTTACTTCAAGATGAAGAAAGTAGGGAAGCGATGAAGTGGATTGGCCAATCTGGATTCGTAGCTATATGTGGGACTATTGGTCTTATCTCGCTAGTTGCCGTCATCTTGTCAATCTGGCTAAGTTATCGACTTCTCAAGGCGACGGAAGAGGGGCAAGATCCACATACTGCTCATTCCCATGCAGTATGCTGGCGATATCTGGCGATATTCAATTTGATACGCTCCGTTTCTGACGTGTATGTATCAAAGTCCATCCTCATTGGAATTTTGTTTCTTCTTCGTTGCGCCTGCCTCTACATTGTGAACAAATATATAAAAGAGTTGAGGCAAATTACTGAAGAAGGAGGCTTTGGGGGAAGGCAGAGGGAGGAGGACCTTGAAGCAGAAAGTCCAAAGGCACCTCTAATTACTTCAGAGGTTTACCAATAGGCTCTGAATTGTAATAATAAATGAGCAGTGTTTCCTTATTTCGTTTATATCTGCCAAGTCCCGTACTTATTAAAAGTGCATAGTACATACGTAGTACAAATAATTCAATGATGTTGTTGATTGGTCCAACCAAATAAATAAGACTCCTGCCTTCTTCCTCTATGAATTATCTACTTGTGCTAATGAAAGTCAATCATGCACACTTGAGTTTATGCAACCGAACCCATTCAAAGGATCATTTCCGCCGTGTTTCCCTAAAGATTTCACTTTTCATCTTACACTTACGATACGATAATTGAACCACGGCTCATATAATTCTTTCTTCAAATGTCAAAAAGGTCAACATTAGCCTTGAGTTGGATTACTTAAACAATGCGTTTGCATGATTGGCGTAGTAGGTCTTCCAATCCTGTGCTCATGGACGCGAAGGGTCCGGTGTACGTAAGTTTCGACGAACTTCCAATTCATGAAGATACACTGGGGACGCCGCTACACACGAAGAAATGTATGAGATATGGAAGATTTCAAGGGTAGAAAAGAAATAGTACATATAGATGTTATTTAAAACAATGTAATATGATGTAAAACGCAAGTTACAGAAATGACTTACAAGGAGTATAATTAGTCCGGCCCTTTCAAAGTATAAATAAAAACTTGGTTGGTGACAAGATTGAGTTAATTATCTACTAATAAATATGCAATAGTTGCAAACGTTGTTGGTTGATAATATGATGACGTAATAATATTATTATTGCTATACAAGTGGAGCGGCATGCCCATCGCATCTGGGATCACTGCCCGCACACAGCACGCCAGTTGTAGGCTCTCTCCTGATTATCTGCCCCATTCCAAAATTGATTCGCTCCCAGCCGGACTGGATTACTGGATTGTTGTGCCCCATGTTGCGCAGTTGTTGAGAAACTTGCGGGGTTATCCCTTCCTCGAGGAGAATGCGACCGCCACTTGTTCCATCGTCTATTTGCACACGGGCTGCGTCCAACGCTAAATAAAAGAAAAATGTGCACTTAGTTAGAATTCCTCATTCCGAAATCTCCCCGATTTAAATGACATGCCTTCTTGAGGGTTCATCCCGAAATCAATCATGTTAGAAATCGACTTGTAAATGACCTTGAGGCTGCATGAACCCACCCATCACCCCAAACGGACAGATTAGCTCCCCATCCTTCAGCAGCATTCCAGGTATTATTGTGTGATAACTGGAAAATTACAAAACAACTTCTACAGTTGAGCCGCTGAAACAACACTTTTTCTAAAGCTTGCTTAGGTATGCTTCACTTTTAGTTTCACTCACGGCCTCTTTCCAGGCGCTAGCGAATTGGCGGAAGTTCTATCCAGGGAGAAATTAGCACCTCGGTTTTGCAACGTGAAGCCACAGTGATAGGGCACAATGGTCAGTTCCGAACCCCTCATAGTTTGAATTGATAAAGCTGGCCGCATTCCCCTCCCCGTCGACCACGGCAAAGTAGACGGTGGAGGAGGAGGTGGGAGGGAAGCCGTGCTCAATGCTGGGATTTGCGGTGGTGGGGTTGATCAGGGCTCTCCTCTCGTTGGCATACGCCTTGCTCACCATCCCGGCGACGGGGACGGGAGAGAAGACAGGATCCGCAATGTAAAACCTCGCGTCCGAGAAGGCCACCCGCAGACACTCAATCACCAAATGCAAGTGCTCTGCCGAGTTGTGTACTCATCCCGGACAGGTCAAATCCCTCCAAAAGGTTGAGGGCAAGGAGGGCCGTGATCCCTTGTCCGTTTGGAGGCAGCTCGACCACTTCATATCCCCGGTATGTGGTGCTCACCGGAGCGTCTTGGGTGTTGGTGTGTGAGGCGAGATCCTCAATGCTCATGATTCCACCCAGGTCTTGTGAGAACTTTGACAATCTCCTGGCCTATTCTGCCGTTGTAGAAGCCATCCTTGCCGGAAGAGGCTAGCTCGCGGAATGTTTCCGCCAAATAAGGCATCTTCATGATTTCCCCTTCTTTGGGGGCTATTCCATTCAACAGCATTTCTCCTCCGTTGGGGGATGCATCCCGAATGAGGCTTTCGGAGCGGGCCCAGGAATTGGCTAGAATTCTCTGCGACTGGGTAGCCCTCTTCGGCGAGGGAAATGGCCGGACTGAGGATTTCGAGGAGGGATAGCTTTCCACTACCAAAGAGCTCCACGGTATCGCACCATCCCGCAGCCGCACTGGTAGGCACCAAAGTGAAAACCTATGAAAATGACTAATATTATTATTATTAAAAAATTCACCTAAAGGTCTTACCCTGGAACAGTGACAAACAAGGGGGATTTGGAGGAAGGTCGGTTGCTCTCCGAATAGCCCAGGCTTTCAAACACGTCAATTGTCAAGTCCTTTGGACAACGACCGCTATATACAGTTAAATATTCTAGAGTGAAGTAGTAATTTAAAGTAAAATTCAACTAAAAGAGCAGCCTTCTTACGATGCATTCAGTCCTCGGACTTGCTTCGTACTCGCGTCATAATACAGACAAAATGCATCCCCGCCCAAGCCTGTCCAAAAAAGGGCAAAAGGAATTAAACCCGGATTGGCTCCTGGAATTTCCGGAATCAAAAATTGTATTATTATTCAATTCAACCTGTTGAAGAAGGCTGCGTCACGTTAAGAGCTGCCGCCACCGCAACAGCTGCATCCGCTGCGTTTCCCCCTGCCTTCAGAATTTGCAGCCCTGCCTGCGCTGCCAACGGCTGTGCAAAAAGTTGTCAATGAAATTGGGAGTCACGTTGGATAAGTCCAAAACGGTTTTTTTAAAGAAAAGAAGTACATATTGTACCTGACTGCAAGAGACTATCCCCTTTGTGGAGTAAACCGGGGATCGTCTGGAGAGCCAAGGTTTCTCCAAACCTGACACGCTCATCTTGTGAAAACGTTTTTCTCAAAACAACACAAGTTTTGTTCCGCTTGACTACCTAATTGTCTCTGACTAATCAACTCCTAACCCGAGCACAACTTTATATTTATATATGTGAAAAATAGCACGAGGTGTTATTTGATTTGTACGTGTTCTCATAATTAGCTACTGTAATTAAGCCAGACGCAGACAAACAACCAGTTCTTGTTCTAATGCACGTGGAAAAATGGGAATTCCATTATCGTACGTAAAGTATAGTAAAGTGGGATGGAGGGGCGGATTTATGTTTAAAATGTAATTATTATTATTATTGCTTATAGTACAAGGGATTATAGTAGAGATTTATGGGATAATGATGCTCCTATTAGCTGTGTTCTCGGTAGGCGTGAGTTTGTCAGGAGCTGTGTTTAGCATGGCGGACACCTACTTTGAAAACTGGCACAAGTCATCAAATATTTATAGAGTTCAAATAAGATACTAGACGACAGAGCTCGGCTCTCATTTCAAGAAAACAAATACAAACGAGATAACAGACTATAACAACACAACAATGATAATAACAATCTATATATTATACTATACTGCTGGCTGTCCATCGAACTCGAACTCATGTCCACTCTTATTGACAGATACACTCATTGTTCATGGTTGAACGTCTGACATCGCGTCCATCTATCTCACACGACGATACGATAAACTCGCTTGATAAACGTGCTTTCCTTTCCCTGGAGTTCATCTTCATCTTCATGCTCTGACAGCATAAATGTGACATATTCAGCACGATGATAAACAGATTGGCAAGAGTAACAAGGATTCAGTTAATGGTGAATGTGTGCGAGCGGGTCGAGTGGTGACAACGCATAAAAATAGGGAGGTATGTCAATATAATGCATTCCACCGACTTGAATGGCTGGTGATTGAAAATATATACGTACAAAAGGGCATTGCCTCTCATTAATGAATGCTGTATGCGTATTATGGTTTTGCTTTGAGAGCAAATATTTGGAAGCACACATCAATGTTCTGGTCGAGAATTTGTGAGAGATGAGCCATATAATACGTTAATAAATCTCAGTTGTTATTTTATCTTTCCTACTTAAATAGGGAGGATGGGAGTAGGAATTGAATTTGCTTGAAATGAACACTGTAGTTTTACGGAAGCGCGCATACTATAATTGTAATACTGACAACTGCATCATTATAAAGTCGCCTATTTTTAAAAAAAAAATATTCGTGGCAGTTTTTGTACTTGTAGGTTTCTGGTCTTACAGTGAGGTTGTATAGCGAGAGAGGTTTTCCCAGCCAACCTGGCAAACGGAATTTAAGAATGAGTGAATGTAACCAAATGCTTAAATATAATATAATTACAGATAAAAACCCCTACAGAATCTTGATAATGTTTATGTCAGAGTGGAACTCGAGACTTGGATGAATGTATTAGCACGTAAAACAACCAAGGAACGGAACCGCAATAGATTTGTTTTTTTTTTTGCAATGGAGCGGACCACTGGTACTTGTGACTTCCACGCTAGACTGGTTCACAAGTACTTAGTTAGTAGCAGTTCACCAGTCCAGTAGAAGGCCGAAACGGATTTGAGGACTTTCTCCTCCGCGCGTGAGGTGAAAGCCAAGAATATATAATTATTATTACATTATAAATTTCTAGCATCATCAGTCATTGTAACAAGAGACGTGACTAAAGTTGGCAAAAATTTCTAAAGGTTTCAGGATCCTCAAGTGACGATGGAATAATGTCGTTATTTCACGGTCGTCTAGTATTTTAATTAAGCACGTCATATTAATCTTCAGAGAAGATACGTCAATGGGGGAAGGGCACCTAGTTCGAAAATAAAAGCGACTTTAAACCACTAGGCAGGAAAAATGATTCCCAAAAGCATGACAAGATAGATAGATACATATTATGCAAAACTTATAAATGAAACGAGCTAACAGCTTAGAGGAAGAATCATTCAAGGGAGGATGATTAAACTTGACCATGTTGTCACATGTCATGCCATGATCGTATTGTATCGCCATATACCTAAATCATTCCATCCTGCCACAGTTTCATTTCACCACAAAGCTTTATGTATGTAGCAAGTGCAAGTCTTATATTACGCTCTTGGTGCAGGATTAGCTGTGACTGTGAACCATGCTGAAGCCGGTAAAGTTACATGAACGGAAACCCTAGCTTTTCGTGCTTACTCGCATTTTAATTGAATTACCTGCCCGGATGATCCGGGTCAATATCATCTTGTAATCACGTTAATTAATTACGCGAGGGGTTCCGTTCCGAGTGCTATATCTGCGTAACACAACATGAATTCCAATGAATTGTATAAAAGGGGTGATTAAATTTACGTCTTAATCCAGTTAAATTTTTGTAGGGGTTAGAGTGCTGATCATTCGCATAAAACAAAACAAATCCATCCTTTTATAAATTGTACCTAATTTCCAGTTAAATTGGCAGCATTTCCCCCCAAACTGAAGTGGGCCCTCTAACCCGTTTTTGCGTAGTTAAATTGTATATTATTAAATTGTTTGTAACATTTCTGCACTCCAATGGCCCATATCCTTTCAGGTAATCACACAACCTTCGAAGAGGCCTACGCCCAGCCATACAGGTAACCAAAAATTTTGATGTTTTATCAGTCCGATTGCAAGTCAATGTTCATATTCAGTGTGTCTAAGTCTTACTTCTTCAAGCATTTTGGGCAAACAAAAACGTCGGATGGTGACATGCACTCGTTTGTATGGTTTTTGAAACGGCTGCTTTTGATAGTTAACCAAATTGAAGTAATTCATTATTGAGGACCTAAGAATCAAGTAACTATCGATCACGCTAATTTGGTAAATTTGCACCCATAACAGACATGGGGCAAAGTGATTTGTTGCTTCTATAGGGGCATACCTACATCTACATTGCAAAGTCGCTCATTTATACCGATTGCAAATTAGCATATTCTCATTTCAAATACTTCATTTCATAAACACTACATAATCTATCAATACGATCACGACAAATGTGTCATGTCCGAGACGAAGACATGAGGTGATATGATTTGTCCGTTGAACGAAATGCATGCATCATAAAATCCTTCCTAATTGTATTTCTTACGGTGTTGTTTAATTGAAACTCGTTGTAACTATATATTGTCATTTTTGGCACATTTTAGGCAAGTCTTTCACATGAATGGCTGGAATACACCACCGGACTATTTGGAATATGTGCATCCTCATTGGCTTAAATACGAAGCACCAAACCCTTTTATGCATCACATGCTCGGCGTGCTCTACGTGGGTTTCATGCTCTCTGCTCTCATTGGGAATGGCGTCGTCATTTACATCTTTTCCAGGTAAAAACCCATTACCAAGAATACACGGACGACAGGGATGACAGGTGATAATGATAATTGTAAAACGTTTTTGTCCTTTCTTTCTGTTATTCATCCACCCAGCTGTAAAGGTCTCCGGACGCCGGGAAACTTCCTCGTGGTCAACCTGGCAATTTTCGATTTTATCATGATGCTGAAAACACCTATTTTCATTTCGAACTCTTTCAACGAAGGCCCGTTGTATGGACGAATGGGGTGCCAGATATTTGGTATCATGGGAAGTATATCCGGAATCGGTGCAGCTGTGTCTAACACAGCCATCTCATATGATAGATATAGGTGACAAAATATAAATTTCGTCATTTCTCCGCTGTGCAGCAGTAGGGAAAAGTAGTTTTGCAGAAGCTTTTTCATGAATTTATCTTGAGGGTTGATGCCAGACACGGGCGCAATATAACGACTAAATGCATATTGTTTTGGACCTATTTTTTGAAGTCGTAAATGTTAGAAAGTTGATTATATTAGTTGTTAATCTCATGCTTTTATTTCTCTGAACACCAGAACCATTGCCAAGCCGTTCGATGGCAAGTTAAGCCAAGGGAAAGTGTTGATGATCATTCTGCTCATTTGGGTGTACGCTATGCCATTTACAGTCTTACCAGCGCTGGAAGTTTGGGGGCGTTTTGTACCTGGTGAGCACAAACACAAACACCTATCTATCTACACTTCCTTACCAAAAAAAGTTTGTCGGTCTTGTGCAAAGTTTTCTTATCAGAAGAAAACATGCGTCAGTTCACCTTTATAAAAATGGTTAAACACCAACCGCATAATGATGCCTTCACTGGTATAAGGTATATACTACTTGCACATGGGGAAGTGACACAACAAATTGTCAAGTGGTCAAAGCTGATTATAAATTGTTTACAAAATGAAGCTTTAACTAATTGTGTGATTACAGAGGGATACCTCACCAGTTGCACCTTTGACTACATGACAGAGACCTCCGCCAACAAGACATTTGTCGCTTGTATCTTCGTCTATTCCTACTGTATTCCCATGTCCTTCACGGCTTTCTTTTACTCAAAAATTGTGGGCCATGTCAGTGAACATGAGAAGCTGCTCAGAGAACAGGTACCCACCACAACAACACGGGAGATGCTTCATTTTAACCAATCATTAAATAGAGTATATGATGTGCTAGCTTTATTTGCAGGCGATCTACTTAAGGGAGATTACAATATTACGAGGCTACTGTTTTTGTCTTCCATCTCCATATCAAAACCAAGGCAGGTGCGACACCGATTTGTAAAGACAATACTACAATTCGGTGTCGCACCTACCTATACCATACTAATGCGTAGAGATATATAAATAACCTTAGCCTTTAAACCTTAACATAAAATAAAATAAAACCACCATGCACCGTACCAAAAAAGTCAAGGACAGCTAGCGCTGCCTTTATGGATAAGGTAGCTGATGTCACAAAGTTGAGTTCATTTCATGATGTGTGTTTTCCCTCAAAAGTAAGAATACAGTAGTGAAGCTCAAAAGTCAACGTGGATGTGTAGGTAAAAGGTTGCGTAAATAACCGATGATAGCGGGTAAGAACATGTGTTTTGGGAGAAAGCAATAATTTTCTGCGAATACATAAAGTGGTATTCCATCCGTTTCCACTGGAATACGTGTTCCGAATTGAGAAAACATGTATTTAGTAGTAGGTGTATATTGTATAGCCTTCCCAGTCGGTTTAAATTATGGGGAAATGTGTAAAAATAAGGAAATATTGTAAAATTTATAATTATAAAATATGCATGTAAACTGCCTACTAACCTATAGGCAAAGAAAATGAATGTGGAATCCCTTCGCGGAAACAAAGACCTGGCACAGCAGTCTGCAGAGATCCGAATAGCCAAAGTTGCGATCGGAATTTGTTGCCTGTTTCTACTTTCTTGGACGCCTTATGCAATCTGTGCATTGATAGCTGCTTTCGGGAATAGGTTAGTTTATAATTGTAATATAATAATCTACACAGGGGGTAAAATACTTTAATGCCTTTAATGTTCGTGTTCGTGAATCTTTGTTGATGCGTGTCAGTGTCGTATATTTTACTTATGCAGGGAGCTTATCACACCACTCGTGTCCATGATGCCGGCATTGACATGTAAAGCAGTGGCATGTCTGGATCCTTGGGTTTATGCAATCAATCATCCAAGATACAGGTTTGTATGATTTTTAATATTCATCAGCTTTTAAATGGCAGACGCATAGTTAACAAGTTAACTAGTTAGTACCTATCTATAATTAACTAATTTACATGCGAGTTCAACCAGGGAGCAAACTCATTTCAAGTTTTTTGCTCGTCGACGGTAGATTGGAGCTTCAGAAGAAGATGCCGTGGTTTTGTATTCATGAGCCCGATCCTCCGGCGGAGAATGTTTCTAATGCGAGTGAGAAGACCCAGAATGCTTAAAATAACCTCTTTGCCATCTGAGCCTGCCTGACTCTGACTACCATCAACAGCAACAAAACTATAAGAGAACAACATGCATGGAGCAACTGTGCGCATTAGTTTTCATGTAAAACCCCATATGTTGTTCGTCAGGTTGTGTAACAAAAACTCAACATCTTATTCATGTCACAAAAGTTAATTTGATGCTTCTCAGACTCCGGCTCTTCGTTCTGGCTATAATAACCAACATTCATAGTATACTGCATTCATCATCAATTTGAATTCAATCCCTAAAAGATATTTTTTCTTGACAAGCAACCAGCAGGTTATTATTATACTAGGCTATACAAAAGTAGCGTAAAATGTAGAGTTAGAACGAGCATTGAAAAAACAAAATAAAAAATGTGAATCGTACAGACGGTGCGATATGAGACGCAGGTGGATAATTGAAAGTGAATTATTATTCACTCACTAGTTTACGTAGGTTCATAATATTATTGTACTATCTTAAATTCAAATTCGTGATAAGACATATGTGCAAAATATGTATTCACTTCGCGAAGAGGTGCCCAACCAAATTGATATGGAATAAATTTGTAAATCTAACATACATGCATAATATACCTGATCTGACGAGTTTACCAATTAAGAATGGCAACGAAGAATCACTCATGCAATACCTCCAGCAGGGTGATCATCTTTAACTATTGTGTTTTGCCCACCTCCATGCTCACAAATATAGAGTTTCAGATAGATCCAAACCATTTTATTACATTACCAGTTAGTTTAGTTGAAAATTGAAAAGATTATAATACCCTTGAACTAATTATTTTCAAATATTAAAAAATCCTACCAACATATCGTTCAAATTCCTTAATATAAGCATTAATCGTATCTGTCGAAGTCCTTCATCCATTTATTATTCCATTCTCTCCATTCCTTCTTCCCACTGGACCTTCGCCTGCTCTGATTCCTATCGTCATTGAAACTGTTTCGACCAGCGGACTGGGCCGACTCGTCCCTACTTCGTCTTAACGACGACTGCCTCCGCCTACCTGGAACTGGGACACTTAATCTGGGCCGGTTCCCTGGTTCGCCATCAGCACTCCTCCGTTTCACGGAACGCCGTCGGCTCTTGTTTCCTCGATCCTCTTCCCAGCTTTTGCG
>JAANSN010002359.1:0-24643 GCA_036850665.1 Dicranocentrus wangi | reverse complement strand
AAACTCAAACTTCTCCGAGGTATTGAGGTAAGGAAGCAGTGTGTGAAGTTTCAATTTGAAACTCCAAAGCGTTCTCGAGTTATCCTGGTGACGGAGCGAGCGAGCAAGCGAGCGAGCGAGCAACGGACAGCGAGTGATCATAAAAGGCTTATGCAGCCTAATAAAGCACAAAAGGAATTACCAATATACTTTGATTTGAATACAAACAGTGGAGAAGGCAGTCTACAAACATGCTACAAAATGATTTTTGGAGAATGCAAAGCACCTGTTGAGTTCTACCTTCTCCAATCCTACAATATAATCAATCCTCTTCCCAGTTTAGGTGACTTTGTATATGTATGCATATGAATACAGAGGCATATGAATAGGTAGACAAATGCTTGCTGTCATATGTCATAATCTTTCATGTACAACAAAAGGAAACCGGCCGGTCACCGGACACCTGTGACCTGATTCACACTTCAAACTGTACCAACTTCACTGTGCGTGCCATATTTTTTTCGCCAAGAAATTATTTGTGAATGAATACATACCTACCTATATGAATTGGAGTTGAGTATGTATTATTACTGAAAAGCAGCACCCAGTTGTCAGTTGTAGTTTGGTGGGAATGTCATCATAGTTATTTTAAAAATAACAGAGAATGCTAAAACTATTTGGAACACGAATATATTTGCACCGCGCTGTATCTTTCCCTAGCATGAGTTAGATGCAAATAGCATGCCGTTAGCTTTTTGCATATAAATCCTGTTTGTTAATTTGTTACCAAAATTTATGACTCCAGAGAGAGAGAGCATTGGTATTGCTGTACTAATGAATTTATCATGCTCACCGGTCACCAGCGTACTACTGACGGACTTGTTCATGCTTACACTTACAAGATAATTACAACACATATATGCTGTAGCTAATTTAGTTACCTGGTATAGATGGTAGCTTAAATTAATTGATCTACATGCTTAAAAGTATATTTTGCAATTCAATTCTGTTCCTGTAAACGTTCATTCAAGTTCGTTCGAGTTTATTCGCAATCCTTGATTTTTTTTTTCATTTATACACTACAAGTTAATATTGCAAGTTAAGAGTAATACAATGAAAATAATTACATTGAATTTAGTACAGTACAATTGTACCGCGTCACCCACCGGCTTAACTTGTAACAAGAATTTACAATTCATTATTGTAACAAAGACCATGATCTGCCTGGATTAGAAACTTCAATGGTATCCACGCATCCCTTGTTTGCATCATTAATACATACTCCAACAATGAATAATGTGGTTCCATTGGGACCTCCGAATTCGATGTTTGTAGGGTTTGAGAAGTTCAATGCAATTTTCCCAATTACGTCACCTGACGGCGAAAAAATGATTACTGATGATCCCCCATGTCTTGTAACGTACAAATTCCCTTTGGTATCAGTTTTCATTCCGTCAATGTCCACCTCCACGCTTCCGTCAACTGAGGCAAAGTCGGCAAACAACGTTTTTCCGCTTATGGTCCCTTGTTGAGCGTTAATCCCATATTTCCAGATCTTTTGGATGTAGGGGACTCCACCTCTATTGTAACTTTCAGAGACATACAGAATAGTTTCATCTGGAGACAGATCAATCCCATTGGTTCTTCCCATGACTTCTAATTGTGTCACTTGACCATTTTGTAAGCAAGCCCAAATATCCCCATGTGTTTCATTGGTATCCGAAATCCATTTCATGCCCGAAGTTATCACAGTCCCGGTCGTTATTGACAGAGTGAGATCATTGGGTTGAAGGAATCGCTCATCAGCACAGAAAACCGTGCTGTCTGTGACAGTCGTACCGTCTCCGCCAACTTCCAGTTTAAGAACACGATGATTAACAGCGTCCACAACGTATGCTGCGGATTTGTTTAGAAACCGGATGCCATTAAGCCAAGACGTTGCGACGTCGTCCGTGTAGAATAATTTTTGTGTGGGGTAAACTTGGCCCAATAGATTCTGCTGAGTAGCTGGTCCGTAGTTAACGGCAAAAATGTCACCACTTGGGCTAACGCTTGTACCTTCAATATAAGGACCGAATGAGGACGTGGCACTGGTTATGTACGGGGTTGCTTTCAATTCAAGGCAAGAGCCTTCAGGATCACCAGGAACTAGATCACAGGCTATTCCACCATTTGGTTGGAGTAGTAATGATACTAGAGATAATATGGGAAGTATGAATACCATTTTCCCAAAATAATTCTTGCTTTTATGTATAATATTTCCAAGTTACTGCTGGGATAGGATTGATCACACGATCACGATAGTTTGAATTAAGTCATGCAATGGAGGAACAGAGGAACAATCAAAGTGTGTCCTGATTGAGTCTCAGGATTCAACTACTGACGGAAAGTGGATGAGGTGGAGTGTAAGTAAGCAGGTGTAGTAATATGCTATGTTTATGTACGCGTATGAAGATTTCTGTGATGATGGGTGAGGTGAGTTCTCATCATCCTGAATTAGTTTACTGGTAAAATTCCAAGTAAAACTTGTACATCAATCTTGTTGGAGTGTCTGGTCTTATCACTGGTTTAGTGTTTATATGTTACGCACATAAAACACCATCAACAAGTAAGCTTGGGGACGGACAGGTCTTTAGCATAATGAGCATTTCTGTACGTCACACACAGGCACTAAAATGCGATTTTTATCAGTAACTTTTATACAGCAGTTATTATGATTAGCACAGGTACTTGGGCTAGTCACTAATAAATTTGACACTTGACAGCTTAAAAGATCTGAATGCAAATTACAACAACAAGGGCTGTAGCTTAAATAAGTCAGTTCTAATTAACAGTAGTACACTGCGGGAGAAAAATCCAATCCTGTTGTGCCTCGTGTTTACCACATATATGCTTTCTATCATCATACTTATCACGTATCAATGTATAGACAGATATTAGATCTAGAATAGTTAACATAACCTACCTATACCCGCAAGTAGGTTACATAAATCACCTTTCCTGACAAGATTGCGAATGAAATATATGCTTAAAATGCTCAAGCTTATAAATAAATTATGACAACTGATGCTCCTGCTGAACTAGATACTTAGCCGGTTTTTCAAACTTTGTCATTCAATTCAGCAAAAAGCCTACACTATGTTGGAGTTTAGTTGGGAGTAATGGTCATACAATACGTATTTTTAAAATATTTTATTTTGTTACATTTAGCTTCAGGTAGGTGATAACAATAATAAGTTTGAACGTCGATTTTACATTTGTTCAAAGGCAACACCTAATCGATAGCTTTTCACGATAGAGTATAATAATATAGCTTTAATTAAGTTCAATTCAAGTCGGACACAATGACAAAATAACCAGCATGAGAACAAAATGCGTAATACTACGCTAATGAAAGCGCTCCGGAATGTTAATCAACAACATAAAGCATCCATATTTTTAGCCTTCGTCGAATGTATAAGAATTAGAATGTGGTTTTTGACAGCTAGCTCTTTCAGGACACGTACTATTGCGATACTAAACAAGCCGTATAATTGTTTTCGAATACCAGATACACAGTAAACGAAAAACTTCACGTGACCTTTTATTTAAGTAACAAGATCAAGGTTCGAGTATCAATTGTGTGCGTCTTTGCTTCATTTTTTCTGTACTAAAAACTTGTCAGTGAGTACGTGGCTTTGAAAAATGTATGTCATCATGCTATTTAGGTAACCAAACATTCTTATTTTAAATGGAGCTGTAGCTTATAGTAGAAACACTTTTACCTGGTTTATTTATGAATTTGCGAGTGACTGAATCTTGAAAAATCCATAGTTTTGATTGAACATTCATTACCACTTGAGTATTGTAAGAAGGTACAATAAATTTCAAAGGTTTTGTTCCCCTCCTTTCTCACTGACTCTGGTTACCCGTTTGTATCTTTTTCGTTGGATTTACATTTACTCGCACGCTGCGCTGCAATGAACGTAATGCGCTCCGTTTTACACATTACATTTGCAAAGTGTATATTTGCGTTTTAGTTACGCCTCCTGAGTACACTGAGCTATCCATCATACTTCCAACAACTTTGAAGCCTTCACTATCCAACCAGTTAAGGTAGGTCGTCAAAGTGGCCATTGTCGTCGGTAATGTCGCTTTCTCTGACTTTTTAGAATACGTCAGTGAATGTCCGACTCCCTCCTGCAATTCGGGATAAAACTTTAGTATTCCAGCCCGGTATGGTCCTTGTAACCCGTTAATATGGATGCTCCATGAAAGCAGTGGCAATGAACCGTAACTTCCTAGGTTGCCTTCATAAATTTCATATGAGAGCCTGGTGGATGAAGGAAAGAAGATGAATTATTATAGATTATCGTTCACCCACGTCACATGCAATTTTTTACACAAGTTATGTGTAAACCTTATATTTTGACATATATACTTACATAACAGTACAAAGAGGCATTATGCTTATGTACAACGAAATATGGTCAGGCAAGATGACAGCAGCAGAGACGTGAGGAACCCACCAAGGAGACTTCGTAAAATTCGATGAATATACAATTATAACAAATTTTGACTTCTGTTATGTAGATTTTGGGTACTATAAGCAGGTGTCTCGACTATATGCTGGAGTAAATGTATGTAGTTGATTAACAGAAATCTGTTTATGGAGAATAAAAGCACGTTGACAATGTTGGAACGTTATGTTCTTCCATTTATTCAAAATTTCAAAACCTGTCTTGTCCTTTACATCCTGTTAACTTGATAATTTACTGAAATTGGAATTATTATAGTAAGATGCAACTTGTTACAT
The DNA here is from genome assembly GCA_036850665.1 of Dicranocentrus wangi. Lineage (NCBI taxonomy): Eukaryota > Metazoa > Arthropoda > Collembola > Entomobryomorpha > Entomobryidae > Dicranocentrus > Dicranocentrus wangi. Next base: position 19,869 of record JAANSN010002359.1, on the reverse strand, counting down.
CCGTGCTCAGGTGATACTTCAGATTAGTATGTAGAAGCTTGAGTGCAAGGTATTCGCACATTTATACATGCTTTTTCCCTTTCTTTCGCGATCAATATCTAAATCCCTATAGTATAGTACACATTTTGCACCGTACTTTTTCTTTTAGTACTGCACGCAGAGCATGTAGGTATACATACGAATATACGATCTATTGCATAAATGCATATAATGTATATATGTTCAAATACCCTATAAATTTGTGAGTAGAGTGTCGGGTTCCGAAAACCGAAAGCACCAATTACGAAGGAGGCAAAAGTTATAGCGAAATACTTTTTGACTCGGTGCGGACACTTCCTGTAGTGTTGCAAGCAAAGTCAATCTGGGTTGGGTTGTTGATTCTTGTCAAGGTTAAAGAAGATGGCATAATATTATATTTGTTTACCCACCTAGGTTTGCTGTCAATTGTCTTGAAGAATGCCAAAGAAGTATTAAGCGAACGCTAATTTTAGTTTTATTTAATGATACTAATAAAGTATGCGAGATTGTAAAGTTGGTTTTAATGCTATCAAAATTCTGCGTGTGACATATTACGAAGGTGTATAAACTGGCTTTCACGAGTAATAGTGCAAAGAACACTATTACTCGTGAAATCAAATTCATTTAAGGCATTTGCAATGTATAAATTTGTGTCTTGGTCACGCCACCTGAATACACGGAACTGTCCATTGTACATCCAACAACTTTGAAACCTTCACTATCTAGCCAATTCAAATACGTGGTTACACTTGTCATTATGCCTGGCAGGGTTGCCTTCTCATTTTGGGAGTATGCTAATGATTTCCCAATGGACTCTTGTAATTCTGGGTAAAATTTTTGCATCCCGGCCCTGTAGCGTGACCGCAATCCGTTAATGCTGACAGTAAAGGAGAGTAGTGGTAATGGGCCGTATGTCCCTAGACTCCCTTCATAGACTTCATAGCTTATCCTAAATGTTAAGTTAAAATGCATAGTTAATATAATATACAAAAAATATTGTTAATATTTAAAACCGCCATTATGTGACATTTTTCTCACAATGTAAATATTTAAGCTTACACTTACACAAACGTGCACAGCGGCATTTCACGCAGCCGACAACCGTATTTCGAAAAAAGCTAGTTGTGGTTCTCTCAAATATCTTCTCATCTACACCGGGTCTTGGAAGACGTCACCTAAATGTTAGACAATATTTTTAGAACTTTTGTGTTAATAAAATAATTTATGCATTTCAGTAGTTTTGTACACAACACACTATGGATTATATACTTATTGTTTTCAACCCAAACCATTGAATGAAGTTGGGAGCAAGGCAGTTGTAATGTTTCTGGACTGGGTGGACTGTCGTGAGACGTAGTTTCTCATTGAAGTTCATGAAGTACAGTCAAAATATATAGGACCCGCATATACTTCCTGTGTTATGTATTTTTATCACGTAAGCGTAGCTTGTTTCATGGTTATTATGTGATCAAAAATACGTGAAAGGGTTCCGAGGGTTCCGAGTGGAGAAAGCAAGACAGAACAATATATTTTCAATTCGTAGTCACTCGCTCATAACCGTGACTCCGTTTTGTAATTCGCGTTACATGTAAATTATGCCAAAACAGGTCGTAGGAATTCTAGGATAAAATAAAAAGTAAATAGCCCAGCAGCAGTGGAACATATTAAGTAAGGTAAGAACATTTTGTACCTGTGAAAATTGGGGTGATTTTTCAAAGGAAATTTTGGCATTCAACCCGATAATAGCTGCATTTGTCGTGCCAAAAGCTATAAATATTTTAAGGTACGCACAAATATATTTAGGCAATTATTAATTAAATCAAATATATAGTTATTTATTCACCCAGTCAGAACTTTACGTCAACATATTTTTACGGATTGCTGCCGTGTTAGGAAACAGTACAAAATAGTACAAAGCATAATTGGCTTTATAAACTCTAATTATAATTTTAATAATCATCATGAACGTCAGTGCGGCAAAACTATCTTCTATGCATATTACTAGGAGGTAATTATGACAAAAATATATGACTAAGGTGTATGTATGGTCCATATCTCCTACTTTTGCATTGTCCAGGTGTACACTTTATAGTTTCCATCAGACGCGTCCTTGATCTCATCTTTAAAAGCTGAAACCAAGCTGAATTCTTCCTGGTCTAGCACATTCAGATAAAAAGTTATGACAGCCAATGCATTATCCAGCGGCATAGAGTCCTCTTGAGATATAGACAAAGTAGTTGTGCTAGCACAAGATGTAATAGGATTTGAGATTATCTGGAATTCTGGATGATGAGTCTGTATTGTTGCAGCGGTTGCAATGTCAGCCCCTATAATTTTTATGTTTCCTTTCTCAGCCACGAAAGTTCCATTCTCTACTCCCGGCTTAATACGAAATTGAGCCCTGTATAATGAAAAGTACACATTTTCAAGTTTCATTTACGTAAATGAAGGGTTTAGTATTGAAAGAGCCGAGAGCTAATTTGTCACTTGCACAAGGTTGACTACAGTCATTGCTGAGAGCTTGCAGTAGATAATTGATGTAGAAGCTTATAGGGTTTAGGGTTGTTTATCAGTATAAAGGCGAGTCCGCGTCCGTTATTTTCAGTTTTTGGCTGGGTTTTATGTATTTAATTATATTCAGAAAATGCTTTAAGAAACGTCATGTTTAACAAGGTTGACTTGAGTGACGATGATGTTGATGTTGGTAGACGTGTACTGGGCTCAAAATAGCAAAACCTTTGTCCTATGTCCAATGATTCCGATTCCACTAATTGTAACATTTGCATTTTGTTGTCTCAAGGAAAGTTTGGGTAATGATATGCTGATTCATGAATTTATCGCTGTCTAGCTACGCTGTCTAGAGTAATAGTTTCCTTAATTTCACAGAACCTACCTAAGTAGGTAGGTAAATATGAACAGATTATGCTACGGAGGTATGTTGATATGATGCACATTCGTAACATGTAACTGTGTGCATATAACTACTTAACTGCATCATCTCATCATCAACGTCACTACATATCTTCAGGTGTATTACAAGCGTAGTACCTAGAAAAAGAAAATGATTTTGAAGCCAAATGGACGAAATAATCAAGGAAAGTCTGGACAATTTATAAGAATCAACTTTATTGACGTTATTGACTTTATTATGTTTATAATACTTAAATTAGTGCATCTTTTATGCTAAGGTTTCAAATCAATAAGCCAAACTGTTGCTCCAAAATCCATTGTCGCTTTCTGGCAGACTATATTTAAATATCATTAGCAATTAGCATTAATATCGTCCATTGAAGCAGCACTTTTAGTTTGATACTGTAGAATGAATACGTATATATTACTTTGCTTTACTAAAGTAAACTTGGCCAGTACGCCACTAGGGCTGGTTCATGAGCAATTTACGACTAATAATGCCACAGTGGAATACTACTAATTATATATTCCGTTCACGATCGAATATGGAGAAAGGCGAGTTGAGTGGAACGTGAAGTTACTTGTTACTTTGGAATGTATCATAAAATACCTTTGAATCTAGATTCATTTTCATTTTAGGCTGTTTTCATGTACAATCAATCTAAATCTAATGTAGCGTGAAGCCAGAAAAGGCAGTTTTGATTCAGTTTTGGTATAGTAGTTGCTAAATTCTTCGTTGCTAATCTTTGGTTTCTGTTAATGAGTATCACTTTAATAGAAAGTGCTCTATAACGATATAAGTTGTCAACATCAGAAGACCACATTTTTATGGTGCTTGAACGGCCAGTATATTCTGATGACTACGAAAATAAAACTGCATCCACTATTTAAATCAATTGGATCTTTTTTGTTTGCAAATCAAACCTTAACACTCTTTGTGATATGCATGTATTTTTAAATCAACGTTATACTCGCAATTAGTTCACTATTCTGGAGCATTCAAAAGTCAACATAAGTTACAACTAAACTAAAATTAACCATAACCATAAAAACATTTCATTGTATGAAAATTGAAAATACATATGCACTATAACTGCAGGCGAATGTCTACAGAAATATCCCACTCCTATTTCATCTGCAAAGTCCACACCGTAGTAGAATGATTATAGTCCGGCGTAACAATTGAGTGCGAAGCTACAACTTTGTATTTCATATCTCCAAGAACCTTTAAATACTGTATGACTACGTACATTGGTAGATCATAAGGATTGTTTCTATCAAATGCTGGCTCATCGTCAGGTGTGATGACCAATGTAACCCCATTTGGATCCTCTTCTTTCGTCTTAGGAAATCTCTTTTTGAATTCTTCCCTTTGTGAGTATATGAGACCATTGATTTTCACTCGCCAACCCGTTTTCGCTGCGGTAAGGCTATCCCATTGTAATCTGTATGGAAAAACAAAATGTGTTGAACATAAAGAATACTACATGGGTACTTGACTACTGCACACTTTAGATTGGATCCTCTGTGTGAACAAGATTCATAAGATAATGTGAGACATCTCCTTATCTACATTTCAAACTTCGATAGCTTACATTATTGTTGCGATTGACATCTTCGCCTATCGTTTCGTATTCACTGATATTCACGTTATTGTACGAGTTCGGCAGAAGCCTACTTTGCTGAACACAAATTGTATGTGCAAATTGCAAATCACAATCCCTTGGCACGAACGGGAGAAGAGAGAATAATTTATTCAGCTTCACTAAACCCGAAAGCTGCTAAAGATTCCTTCCACTTTTACTGAGCTGACGCGTACCACTGAGCACACTTCCCTGGATTCTAGTCTAGTAAAAATTGAACAAGATTTTGAATGATATGAAACAGAGTTTTGCGAGATACGAAAGTTTCCATCTATTTCCCCGATTGCTTTATGCTTACTTACATTTACTCTTTCCAAATGTTGGGCATCGGATCGGATAAGGTCTTTGTGGCGGCTTTGGTGGTATGTACGGTGGTAACAGATTCACTCATACATACACAAGCTCAATGTTATTATTATTTACTTATTTCCGATTAAAGCACTGACTTACTGCTATTGACTTTGCACACGTCTGGCTTTTGATCCTGTCCATAGCAATGCCTTCCTTAAAAGTAACATGATATCTCGAAAAAAGAATCTCAGGTAACAAACACCAGACCTCACAGACTATACACGCTTAAACGTACATAATATAATGCATGCATACATGTCAGTAAAGTAAAGTGTTGGCAAATCTATGAGGAACACGTGTGGCCAATGCTGATCAAGTCATTATTAGGCTCATATCAATATACTATGTTGTCTCTGGAGCTCCAAGACTCCAACTCTTGCCATGATACGCGTGGTGCTCTTCTCTTACAATACGTGTACATAATGCACGAGAAAGAGAATCTCTATCTGGCTGGATGGAAACATGAACACACAGAACAGAAACGGAGCGAGAGGAATAGACGCACGGAGGATGTTAAGTAACAGCCTTGCACGGCACGGTTAGAATATCACGGTTCGCTTCACTACGAACCAACCAATACCATTGTAACTTGTAAACCTCCGAATAAGTGTTGACTCTTGTATTATTATTACGTTCTGCTTCTCGATCTGGCCCATTGCCTTGCCTTAACACTAACACGTTTTGCAAAAAAAAAATCGACGTGTATAATGATATGATACGATCTTCAGTATTCGCTAAAGTAGGGATTGGAATACCATATGTATTTACTTCTGTTTCATCTTGGAAGACCATGAGAAACTCTGCCTTGCATACATTGCGGCGTTTGTAAAACATGTGCAAAATGTATTATACGATGATGATGATGGAGCACGTTTCAGATTGCTACATAAATGCATGAAACATATAGCATCACCACGAGTTGACAAGTACGTGACGATGCCACATCCTTGATGATTTCATGTAATCGGAAATAACGAGATCACATATATTGATTGGCCTTTGCCACTACTATAAATTTCGTACACTGACAGTAAAAATTCTTGCCTTTTTGCATGCAGATCGACACCATACGTCTCTGGCTAGTTCCTTCCTATTATGGGAACATTTTTACTGCATAGTCGTTAGCCATGACCTCGTTTTTTAGAACCATGTAGAAATAACTGTACACAATACTATGTGCATTACGTGGAAAGCGACTTTGACTTTGAAACACTATAGGAAAAATTATGGTATTTTCCGTTCCGGATCCTGTGGGATCTCGAAACAGCTCTTGTAACTGTCAAAGTCAACATGATTGAGTGACCTATGTAGACACGAAAGGATTCGAGAAAACACCAACCAAAACAGTCTCAGGGGTTACATCGTTTCATTTTCCTCGATTATTGACGCAGAAAATTGTTGATCATAAATCAATGAGCTAATTATCAGACATTATCATAAAAATAGAAATCACTCAAATCACCCTAAATTTATATTCGGCACATATTCTGCTTGTTATATTAGCATTGCACTTTATTATATTTGCAGATGAGGAAAATATGGTAATTTGGACTGTTTCTGTTATGCACTGCGCTGTGCTATAATGATACAGATGATATGGTTAGGTTTTTAATGACGACAGAGAATGTGGCAATTTGGAATATTTGCATACATGCATTCTATGAATTGCAACGCATCTTCTGCAGCACACAGTTGCATACATGTTTCTGTCAGTAGTATTCTTTTACAATTAAACCCTTTTTCCGCTAAGGCGATTTCCCCCTAGGCAATAATCACTTATCATTATCATCAAAAACACATATTGACTAAGGTATTATTGCATGCTAAGCTAACAAGTCTAACTTTGTAGATTTGCCGAGACTAACTCTAATTATGCAAGTTCAGGATTCGTATATTCAGGAAAATGTCCCTTTAATGAGAATTTTATGCTTATCCACTTTAATTTTAGGACTTTTTGCGTATTTATACCACAGTTTCAGTAAAAATCAGTAGTATAGTATATAAATACCTCGACGATACGGGTAGTAGCACAATTACAGATTGGGTTGTTTGTTGGAGATAAAAAATATATATAATATAAAAACACAAAAAAACACGTTTCTTGCTCTTTAACAACGATGAGAGCTGTGTCAGTAGTATTAATTGTGTATGTTGCAGTCGCGACAAATGGAGCTGCAATTACAATACCCACGTCATTCGCGGCGAACGACAACGGAACCACTCTTCCAAAGTCCGAGCTTGGAAGCGAAGGTCTAGATTCGTCGATATTATATTGGGACATGGACGATGCATCTTATCTTCCTGAATCGGTATGTCTCTGAGACTTTTACTTGTGAGCTTGGAACAAATGGAACAATAAACGCCAAAAATACCAGCTCACATTGATGTGCATATTTAATAATATTAATATTTATATCCAATAAAAATGTACAGGATAAAGAGACTTTCAGGGCACAAATAATTGATCAACTACGTCACAACCGTTTCCCTTTGTGCCAGTGTCCAAACATCATACATCCTTTTGTTTGTGATAACAACAGAAAAATTCACATAAACGTCTGCAATTTTCATTGCAAGAGGAACAATGATAATGGTGAGGTTGAATATTTTAAAAAGTAAAGTTGATAATTGCAGCTTTTACTTTCATAGTTATGTGGATTGACAATAAAATTCCTCTTTCTTTTGCAGGTATAAAACCAATCATGATTCTAACTGAAATTGACACTGTTCGCGAAGCCGAGACAAAGTGTCGTACCCGAATTTTAAGCTAAAGAATAAAAATTATCACCAAACATGGTACAAAAGTATCAGTGTAGAAAAGTATTGAACATTAAGTTTTTTTGTTTTTTACTTTTTATTACCAAATGAATATGTGTGTGGAGTGCATATTATCCAGCACTTACACTAGTGGACAGTGACGTGACGGGTGTGAGTGTATACTCCATTTATTTAATTTATTTATTCTCTACAAATAAATGGCTATCAGTTACATACTTAAAGCTGGGGCTCTGCTCTGGCTGGGTTGTGTATATTTATTAAAAAATACCTCAAAGCATTTTGAAATTTAATTGTAAGTACGTTCGCGTTCGCTGCATCATACGCCAATCTGTAAAATATTATCCAATTGTAATACGAATTGAGTTGCAGCGTATGTGCAACCTTCGGTCGTGTGCAACCTAAGAATGCTCATTTTGCTCAAAAAACAAAATCCCCAGAAAAGATTGATTTCCTGCGGAGTAGTCAGGCCACTCAGGCCTAGAACCCGTGGATCAAAAAAGTTATAATATGCAGATACCGTAACCGTACAGGTTCATTTCATGCAGAATACCTATATAGTTTTTGATGAAAATCACACTTTCACCTTCTCCTTCCTTTGCGTTCCTTCCAAGACTACTCGTCCATCCATGTTCACCTTCATGGAATATTAATAGTCCATTCTCATTCCGTATTCCATCAGAGATTACATGAAGACGAGAAGAGCCCATCACTCATTCACTTTTAATCCCAATTCGCAATCTCTCAAAGAAAGCAGCCAAGGAGCTGTCAGGCACAGGCATAATTGCATATATTGACAAAGACCACACAGCAGCGCACAGTCTTTGTTCCATAGTATTTTCGGAAAATGTGAGAATAGGAAACTGCGGGATAGAGTCCCAGGTGATGATGTTTGATGTGATCTGATCACTAGATTGCTATATTACTTACTCAAGTCACACATTTTTCACTTTCATTGTGATTGTGAATTGTGATTACTTATTCATATATTTGCATTGGACTGGTTATGAGGAAATTTGGTAGATTTTGCACGTGCAAGTGTATATAAGCCGGCTGGAATCTGCTGGAATACCTTTAAATCTTTAATTAAAGTTGCACATGTGCATTTTGAATCTGTCATTGCCATGTAATGTATCAAACAGCAATGAAATCACAACAGTACACAACAACATGCACGCTCCTCCTGTTTTCTATAAGTTCCTACGAGGATTGTTATCACATTTAATTTATTACCGGTGACAAAATACTTCCCTTATTAAAAGTTGAAAAGCAAAATTAAATAGGTTTTTATAATAATGGGACTGACAGAGTTGATAGCTAGTCTGAGCGACAACCCGTATTTCGGTGCTGGGTTTGGCTTGTTTGGCGTCGGTGCTGGGGTTGCAGCGCTAAGAAAGGGAGCACAGGTATGTACCTATATTCACAACTAAATTGTAAGTTGGAAATTGGAATTGATTCTTGTTAAAATTGCTTTTGGACTACTAGAGACTTGTAATTTGTGTTTTTGTCCATGCAGGTGGGTATGATTTTCTTTCGACGACATTATATGGTGACGCTTGAAATTCCATGCCGTGATAAAAGCTACTCCTGGGTTCTGAATTGGCTGACGAAGAAAGGGGCTACTAAAACCCAGCATTTATCCGTGGAAACTTCCTATGAACAAAAGGATACGGGGAAGATTTTGACAAAGTTCTCCTTTATGCCGAGCATCGGTGTTCATTTCTTTAAGTATGAAAAACAATGATGGAACACGGGAAAGTCTTATGGTTTCATTATTGAGGAGGTTTTTTTTACTATTGTTTTTACTCGTGTTTTTAGTTATAATCGCAACTGGATACGTATAGAACGTACCAGAGAGCAGCACACGTTAGACCTTCACATGGGTGTACCTTGGGAAACTGTCACCTTTACAGCGTTTGGAAGGAATCGGCAGATTTTCTCTGAAATACTGGAAGAAGGTACTATTGTTAAGAATTCGTGTTCTATTTCTTAATTACTATTCATTGTACAGGAATTTGTACAGAGTAGATTGCCGTTTGTTTCAGCTAGAATTATGGCTCTGAAGCAGTTTGAAGGGAAAACGATTACGTATGTTGCGGTCGGGTCTGAATGGAGGCAGTTCGGACATCCAAAAAATAAACGACCACTCAACTCCGTGGTGTTAGCAGATGGACTGAGCCAGCGAATTACTTCTGATATACAAGAATTCTTAGCTAGTCCTGAATGGTATAGCAATAGAGGTTCGTAAAATACATTTTGCATTTCGAATGTAGGGAACTAATGAATGATAATCTCAGGATGTTAAACTGGCTATGGACATTGTTTCTCAGGAATTCCGTATAGGAGGGGATATCTACTGTATGGACCTCCAGGTATTTGCGGCAAGATTTATGGAATCGCAATATTTTAAATTCAGCAAACCAAAGATGTTTGACCGACTTTGTATTCTATTTTTGTAGGATGTGGAAAGTCGTCGTATATTACAGCGTTGGCTGGTCATTTAGAAATGGGTATCTGCATTCTCAATTTATCAGATCGCAGCTTGTCAGATGACAGATTGAATCATCTGTTATCAGCTGCACCTCAACAAAGTATTATATTACTGGAAGACGTTGACGCGGCCTTTGTTTCAAGGGAGGACCATGAGCAAGGTGAGTGTTCACAGAGTTTTAAAATTCTAAGAGTTTTGATGTTGAATCATTCCGTCATTTAAAGGCGTAAATGGGCTAAGCTGGACACGCCGAAAGTCGTAAAATAGTAAATACGAATGATAATAAATAATCTAAAAAATCTAAATGCTTGTATCCCATTTAGTGAAAACTGCGTATCAAGGTTTAAACCGAGTTACCCTTAGCGGATTTCTAAATTGTTTGGATGGAGTAGCCTCGTCAGAAGCACGAATTCTATTTATGACCACCAATTACAAAGACAGGTATAACGTGTAATAATATTACGTATAATATACTGCATGTAGCAACGAAATATGCCAGTATGTGTAATAAACTTCATTCATTTCGTTATAGACTTGACCCTGCACTAATTAGGCCAGGACGTGTGGACTTCCAGGCGTTAATAACACATTGTACTTCTTCTCAAACCCAACAACTATTCTATAATTTTTATCCTGAAAGTAGTCAAGCTCAGTCTGAAAACTTTGTCAATAAACTGAAATCTCTCGGTATTCAACAAGTTAGTCCAGCCTTGTTACAAGGTCACTTTCTAATGTACAAAAACTGTCCAGATTTAGCAACCGAGAACGCTAGTGAAATGCAAGGTTCTGTAACAAAGAAATAGTACTGAGCGCAACAACGATGGGAGAAATAAATATATCTATCAAATAGTAATGAAACTAATAAATCAGACAATTTTCCAAGTTGTCATAAAAAGATTTGTTTTATTTCACCGACTTGGAACACCACAAAGTTTGAAATTATAAAACTAACTTCCGAAAGGGCGCACCAACTCAGATTCGGCTAGGGTACAGCAACTGCAATTTTATAATTAAAATGGTATAAGATTGTTGTTTCGGAATGACATGACATACAAGATTGGTCATATATGTAAAACTAAACTTTCAAGCAGAACTTACAATCCTAACTCGCTTGCCCATAGCTTGACCAGGCAAGTTACTACGGAACTTAGCTCTCACAGATCCCGAACATCCATGAATGCGCGTGACCTTTCCCCAGATAATACGTGTACGGGTCTTGGGCTTATCCCTGCGTCCCGCTACACTCCTCTTCACCTTCGCCTGTTTAAATACAGATACCAAACAACCATTACTTATGAGATATGATTTACTTACTTTCACATTTACTAAACAAAACATGAACTACAATAATATGACGTTTATTTCTTACTCTGTAAACGTAGGCAGCTCGCTTTCCTACATAAAACTTGGCCTCATCCTGGCCATTACATCCTTCAATCTTAAGAAGAGATGTGTGAACATCCATGAATGCGCGTGACCTTTCCCCAGATAATACGTGTACGGGTCTTGGGCTTATCCCTGCGTCCCGCTACACTCCTCTTCACCTTCGCCTGTTAAAATACAGATACCAAACAACCATTAATTATGAGATATGATTTACTTACTTTCACATTTACTAAACAAAAACAAAACATGAACTACAATAATATGACGTTATTTCTTACTCTGTAAACGTAGGCAGCTCGCTTTCCTACATAAAACTTGGCCTCATCCTGGCCATTACATCCTTCAATCTTAAGAAGAGATGTGTTTTCTCTCTGATTCCTTAATCCTCGCTTATATCCAGTGAAAACTGCCTTCGCGTACAGACGTCCAGGTTTATGGAGAGGTCGGGGCTTTGAGGGTTCTCTGGGCTTTTCTTGAATCTTAACCTTCTTCTCCTTCTTAGGGGCTGCGGCTGCAGGTGCTGCAGCAGGTTTCGCTGCCTTCTTGGCAGCCGGGGCTTTCTTGGCGGTATCTGCCATTACTACCTAAGAGTATCTATCATGCAAAAAAAACACAAGAAATGAAATTAGTACTCAGTCAAATTTCAAAATGATTTGATAACACTTTGTATAACACACTCGAAGCTACAAAATTTCATTTATTGTATGGGCACAAGTCAGTGCAGTCTACACGAAAAACTTGATCCTTTGAGCAGCAGATTTTATATAGCAAATCATTTAAAACTATTCCAAACAAAATACACTCATAAAACTACTCCTCATCATTTCATTAATTCCTACGGATTTTGCGTCCTCGCCCACCCGCAACCGGAACAGAATCAACAATAGAACCAAATAGGAAATAACAAATGACAAAAATGTATCTAACCAATAATCATATTTCATTAATTCCTACGGATTTTGCGTCCTCGCCTACCCGCAACCGGAACAGAATCAACAATAGAACCAAATAGGAAATAACAAATGACAAAAATGTATCTAACCAATAATCAATCATGTCACGAGTCCTTCATTTCCATTAAAATTACTGCAGGTGGTTCCCACACTTGCACTTTATTTAATTATTATTACAAATAGAGATATAAGTATTGCTTTTTAATCTATGTTATTACAGCTCAATATTCTACTTTTGAAATGTCACTTCACTAATTGTTGCTAAATGTACACGCTAAGCATATTTCACGTGGCGGAGAAAACTTTTTTTTAATTGCTCAGCTGCCAAACTCAGGTAGCACATTCTCCCGTGCCCACTAACTAACACACCTGATAAATTGATAAATGACTACAATTTTAAACCTTTTATTAATTTGAAAACCTACCTGGAACAAATTGATGACCACTCTGTTGTTACAAATTGATTTTTCACAGACAGCTATTACGCCTGCCGAATTGACGAAGAGATGATGAACACGGCAACACCGGATCACAATACTCCACTATCTACTCCACTTCCACTGCTATGCTGTACACCCAGGCATGCGAGAAATTCAAAGCACACGCGTGAGCTGGCCTGCTGCTCCTCTGCCCCTCTGCCTTTGGGACTGGGGCAATGCTGGACAACCTGAAAATCCTTTGTTGAATGGAGAGCGAGTGAAGTGAATCAAGTCGGCTGTGCTGTGCGGAAGATGGAACTGGATGCTCATTTTGGGAATCATAATCAGCAGCAACTTATTGAGCTCGCTGGCTTCAAAAAAAATGACCAAATTGGGACCACCGCACCGCACCGGTGTGGTATCTGGTATCTGTCAGTAGTGTCAGTCAGTGCAGTGGTATCAGTGGTATCTGTCTTTTTTCCTGGCACACACTGGCACAAATGGCACCACCGAGGAAGAGGTTAAAACATTTGATGAACATGCAAAACTCAAAAACGTTTTGTTTCGCTTTTCATGTATTAATGTGTTGTATTGATTTTGGTTGGAAATGTAAATGCCTAAGTTGGTAAGTCATGTTGGTAGAGTGAATGTAGAATTTTGTAGATTATGTTTTTGTAGTTTTGTGTCGTTTGATTTTGACATTGACATTTGACAGCAGTGGTCAGCCAAGTGCTTAAATGTTTGTATCACTTGTTCTTTTTGTAGATTTATTTTTCGTGGTCATATTTGACTAGCTGTGAGCTGGAGCTTTTTATCGGTTAGACTTGAGGTGTTTTTTTTGGAGTGGGCATACTAAAGTCAAGAACGGATGACAGAGATTGGGAGTGAGGTCGACATGGAAGATAAGGCGAAGAAGGCGTGGTCAGACTTGTCTACTACTGACTTGGAAGAATTAGAGCAATTGAAGAAGGATATTGCGGAGTATTTAGCTACAGTTGGAAGGTTTTTAAAAAATACTTTCAAACTCGCAAGTTACAAGTGAAAAGCTATGAAAAGAGGACGTTGATCTGATATTGGATATGCTAAGACAATATGCAATTTTTTGTAAAAAGTAAAATATTTTGGTTTTCCAACAGGTACAATGTCGCAAATTTAGACAAATTTGAACTGTACGTGGAACATCAAGCTAAACAAAACTTTTACGATTTGGAAGCCAACCTTGCGGTTTTGAAGCTGTATCAATTTTATCCAGAAAATTACAAGTCTAGTGTGGTTGAGGTCATACTATTGAAGGCATTAGGTAATCTTCCGCACAATGACTTCGCCCTTTGTCGGTGCCTATTGGGTGGACGCCAGGTTGAGTTTTGCGAAATTCTTAAGTTCATTACTCCAGTCGAATCATGATATGATAAGTCATATTTGATTTTACTTTATCTATTCAATGTTTTGTCATAGTTTGATGATGCTGTGATACATCAATTGAGCAACTTTGCTGACATTCTCGAGGCATGTCAATTTCGAACATTTTGGATCGAAAAGGAAAAAAATCTAGAGCTTTTTAATAGGATTTGCGGTTTTGATAATTGCATTAGAAAGTTTATCTGCCACGTCGTCTCGCATACTTATCAAAATGTAAAAAAATCTTTGTTGAAGGAAATTCTTGGAAAAATTGACGGTAAGTCAAAATTAATCAGCGGTTATACACAGGCTCCATCTTTATATGAACATATTGCTACAATATATATTTTATTTGTAGAAGACGAAATCAAATCGTTAGTAAAAGATAGTGGATGGGAGGAAAAGGAACCTGATATTATTTACATTCCTGGTACACAGGAACGCGTGAAAAGTACAAATATTTTTGAGAAAATTAAATTTGAGGAGTTCTCCTTGGTATGCTCACAGAACGACTTCCTGCTCAGTTTATTTTCGCGTACATTTGCTAATAATTGGTCACGTAATAAAACTAATTAAATTTTCGACAGATTGAATTTAGCGGAGACGGTATTAAGACTGGTGGTGGTGAATCAGTGCAGGGCACCGTGAAGGTTTATCACAAGACTCTGCCCAATTTACAGACGCAGACTCAACATGTAAGCGATGACAAACGCATTCAAGAAGAGGAAACGAGTGCATCTGCTTTGGGTCGAACTTATGAAAAAGACTCATCTTTGCGTGAGAGATTTTATGGTGTGTAGTTGCGATTTATTTATCATATTAGTTTTTTCTTTTAAAGAAATATAACTGAAGGTTAAATATTACTTCAAAATGTAGTGAACCCTAACTTTGACGCAAATATTGACCCAGACGATTTTGAGACAAAAATTCGCGATACGCCTATCAGTCCTTCAAACGAAACGGAGTTCGATTGGATATATGTGTCAAATAAACGAAAGATTGCGAGAGAAAATCCAGGTAAATGGCTGATTTTTGAACCGTGGAATAAGATTGATGAAACCTGGAAGAAAATTTCAAAAGCAGTACAAAATGATGAATTAGGATGTTCGGCAAAAGTAGCTACTGCAAAAGACATGGGTAAATTTTAATCCAGTTATATAATCTCGTTCGAAGATGCTGTTACACTGCTGTTGTATTAAATATGTAAATGTACATATATTTTATATGCTCACATGATGTCTTTAATGACAGATATAAGAAGTCCTTACAAAAACCAATCAGTCATTTGCGTGTATACATACGATCACGAAGACGAATACGACGTAATGCGAGTTAGAGCTGCCCTTAGACGCATGGGATTTGATCAGAAGCTTTCTTACAAAACCGACGAAGCCACTCTTGCAGGTCAGTATCGATGGAAAACTGGAACTCGGGTCTCAAAGTATTATTTATAGTTGGGATATATTAATTAGACCCTGGAATGGAGAATGAAATGCATTTGATTGTTTTTGTTTCGAGTTTCGGAGAATTGTATTAAGTGTCAGTAAATGAATGAATACATAGCTTTAAATAGGAATATTATGATTAATTACTTGAATAGTACTTGTGTAATAAAATGTGAGCAAACCCACGCCACAGCATGGCAAAACAATTCCCAAAACAAACTTGAACTTGCAATTATTAGCAACTTACCGAGACATTGTGAGTCATGTCTTACGTATTACTTGTGATTGAATCGCCAGTCCATATGTCGTATTTCTTGTCAACAGCATGCACAATTATTGATCAAGCCAAACGCAGTTGTTTGTGTATACCTATATGCACTATATGTATGGCTGTACAGGGTGACATGCGTGGGTTCAACCTAGCATATCATTGATATCACACGTATTTGTTACAGAAGGTGCAATTTTAGCCTGGAAAATTAGTGTTTATTCATTGGGCTGGGGAATTTAACCGTGTACTTGAATTTTCGTCGTTTTTAAGTCCTAGTGGTTTGAATTTTGCAAATTTTTACTTACAATGGAAAACATTAGAAATGTTTCCCCTTCTGATTGCGATTTTTCACCTTTAGATAGTATTCTCATGTTTTCAATTTTAAATGACTTAGAAAGACATTTAGTACTTATAAAGTTAGCCTCAGAAAAGACGGAACATGAGGGCTCGCTTGGTCTAACGAACCGACCGGAAGAACAAGGTAATGAAGTAAGTAAGATGTCAGCATCGACGAATTCGGCATTTTTAAATGCACCATTACAACAGAGCAACCCTGACAATCTGCCAGAGGACGTTAGATTAGAGGCAAATCTGGAATATGACAAACTTCACAGAGAATTTTCAACTCTACAATTGAGAAAAGGCTCCAATAGTAGTGTGATTAGCAGCAGGTTGGTTGTTGTAATTGCATGAAAATTTATGTAATACACAACATTTTGATTTACTCATAAACTTTCTTAAATCATAGAAGAAATGCGAATATAAACTTGCCTAATGGGTTCCTCCAAAATATGGATTACATCGTATCCGTGATTCACAAAACGAAGGAGTCTGTGCATGAAACCAATAACTTTTCGATACTGAAAGAAGAGATTGAGAAAGCGAATTCAGTTCTGAACCAAACAGTTAAACTCAAGGCTGATATCAAGGGGATGGAGCAAATGATCGCAAAAATGAAAAAGGACCTTCACAAAACCAAGCAAGAAATTTCCATTGAAGAGCAGTTTAAAACTGGGGAAATTAATCGTTTAAAAGACGAACACCACTTAACCAAGCAGGAAGGGAAAGACGCTCTGCAGGTCACGGATCTATACTTCAAAGCGCAATCCTGCAACATGGAAAGCAATTACCGAGAAAAGGTGGAAGAGACAACAAAGGACATTAATGAAAGTAAAAGGCAAATTGACAGGGACGTTCACTGTCTTGCAGTAATGGCATGTTGGACAGACGACTTTTGTGAGCAACTTGAAAAGAAAATTAGCGAATGGAAGCTGAAGTTCCGAAGGGACGAGTTTGCAATGGAGATGAGAATCGATGCAAAAAGAAAGGCAATCAAAACTCAAGAAGAACTAATTAAATCCCTTAATGAGACTGTACGTGTATGCACACATTTTTTTCGTTTTTCTTAATTAACAACGTATTATTACATTCTTGTTACCTCTGAACAATGTTAATTACACAGCAGATGCCACACTATTAAATATCTTGGTGTGTACATAATAAAACATATTTAATCGTTACTATTATCACATCAGATTGCAGAAAGACTGGAAGAACTGGCTCCGTGGGAAGAAGAAAAAGAGGTAGAAAGGCAGGAAAGGTTGGCTCATATGAGACGCTACTACTCTGCACGTAAGATTCAGAGATGGTGGCGAGGATATATGGTACGTGAGCGCAAAAAGTTTTTTTCTCTCTGCCAATTAATTTCCTTTCCACGCACGCTTGAAGCTTTTAATTAGATAGAATATATCAGAAGCATCTACAGCGTAAAACAAACAATTAAATGGAACATTGGTGACTAAACCTGGAAAAAATAATTGTTGTAATTTAATTGTATAAATGACTAAATGTTTTTGTAAATGTTGTTGTAGGTCAAGTTGAAGCTATACAAGAGGAGGAAGGTGAAGGCTAGACCTGTGAATTAAACTGATTCATCATACTAACAACTTTGTAAATGGGTATAAAATATAAAGTATGAAATAAGGAAAATTGGAGTTTTAATTTAATTAAGGTTAAATGTAGATTAAATCAGTTTATTATTCTACGTATTTTATTATACCCCATTAGCTTATACATGTACAGCAGTTTATATGGATTTAATCCCTTTTCAAACAGTGTTGTAGATGATGCGCACGACAAGCGTTTACTTGCAAACAGGGATTTAATTTATATTTATATACCATTCAGACTATTGTGTAAAAGGTACAATGGTACACGACTGGCCTTGGTATTGGTAATAACGCAACGGAAATAATTCAATAAAATATGTAAATGAGGCTTAAAAGACGTGTGCAGGAACGCTCCCGGAATTGCGCAAATCTTTCTGTAAAGCAATCCATATTCCACATAAACCAAGATTAATTTCGCTTGACTGAGTTGAATGGAATGGGACCTACAGAATTACATTATGGGATTCGGAATCATTTGGCGAGGTTCAGTTCATTATACAAAATTTGCCAGTACATTTAAAACTACAGAATTGATTGGTAAGAACAAGACCTGAGAAACAATGCAAAAGATTGCGTATTTGTGTGTAGTGTGTACACCGTATTCCCACAGACACGAAGAAGGGTAAGTCAACAAAGGCAACTTTTTAAAAACGTCACAAAAAGAAACAACTTAAACATGCACACGGTGCAGGGAACTTGTTTCCCCCGATTTTGTCAACTATGCCAGCAGTAGCAATGTCACAACCGTCAGCCAACTTCCTGGGAAATATCAATAAAAATGTAATAACGCGACAAACCAGGAACGTCTGCCGGAGTGAATATGGTAGTCAGTCATAAATGAGGGAGTGCAAACGACGCTTCATGCCATAATAATTATTTTGTTATTTGAGTACATATACTTTCCCAATGCCATTCCGGAAAATATAGTTCCGTACATACACGGATTTTTTATATAAGACCTGTTAACTTGGATGTGTCATGATTTCACAGACTCTCCCCTCGGACTTAATTTCTTCGATCGTTTTTGTTTGGTGCGGTATTGCAAAATACAACAAAAAGTAGAAAACGCGTGTCTGTGGTAGTGGTTTGGTTACTAACGTTGGCTACATTGAAGAAGAACATCAATGTATTTAACAAAGATTCTATTTTATCATCTCTTATCTCATAGCTATCAGCCTCAACATCCCTCTCCCGTCTCTCCCCACGTTTTTCGCCGTCAGTACGTACTTGTTTGTCAATGAAGGAGTAAAGGTTTTTAATGGCTAGGTTGGTGGTCGGAGTGACAATATGGGATTTGCCGCATGTAACATGTATCCAAATGTTCGTTGAAATCTTTCTCTCGTGCGTACCCCTTGTCCATGAAACACTTGATTGCATGACAATTCTTAGCTCCTAATGGAGATGAATGAAGTCAATATTGTCAGCGATTTACCATAGCATGATACAAAGTAACGCCTATGTATGTGTGGAACGTGTGCACATGGTAAATCCTCTGCTACGCAGACCAAGGAATTTATGATTAGAAATGTAAATTTTTCATGTGCAATATGAAAGAGCCTTGTCCTTGTCCCTGTCCCTACCGTATAACTTTTATTAATGTCGCTCTCTGTGTTAATTGGCACATCTACTCGCTCACACCCTAATGCGTACCCAAATGCGTATCGAGTGTAGGCAAAATGCATTTATTTAAAAATGATTAACAGATTTTCGATATATTTATTGAGAGATGTAGCAATACAGCTACCAACATGTACTAAGCATGAAAAATTGACAAGACTTTTTAGAGATGTTGTATTCTTCTGCAATCATTCATTTGTATGTATATCCGCTTGTGGATTGTAAATCAATAAGCGGATAGAT
>JAANSN010002358.1:0-24646 GCA_036850665.1 Dicranocentrus wangi | reverse complement strand
AGTAATTATTATTTTATTATTGTAACATTGTTGTTGTTTGTGCTCTTGTTAGCGGTCATTCAAAAAGTGGGAGCGAGGAAATTTTTCAAGGACTTTCCATAAAACGAGCATGCAATTAGTGGAGCCATATCTGACTTTGATAAAAATAGAGCAAAATCAATAATTAGTAATTAGCATAATGCTACGCAGCAACTCAACCTTCATACTTGACCAACTTGACCACCGTGAATAACTGTATTGCGGAGGAAGGGTATCATTAAAAATTTATCCCATCCAGTTCACGAGCAAGCTTGAGAGTTACAATCAACTTTTCAGTGTCCCGATCCCACTTGGCATTTCCAGCCTACGCGAAAACCAAGAAAAGAAGGCGAGTTTTAAGTGAGGAGGAAATAAGCGACATATTAGGCATGAAATTCACACTGCAATTATTTGGCCTTGTATTTTAGTAAAATCTGGTTTTTTGGACAATGGCAAAGGATTTGGGTGAGTAAACAAGCAAAATATTCCGGGTTTGTCGTCGTGTGTGAAATATAGTTGGCTGGTATGCAAATGTACCTTGGGATCAATGGGATGAGGGAGGCCGAGATACAAGAAGTGATTAGGTGATCGCAAATCGATTGCTTGTTCTTTCAAGTTCAATTGAATCTTGTTAAAGTCATCGCCAGGCAGCTCAATCTCCACAACGAGGTTTTCGCAACTTGCACTGCTTGGAGTCTTGTTTCCAATCTAAGAAATGTAATAATAATAATATATTATATTATATTGAAATACAGGAATTTCTTTGTCCGCTAGCTTAGAAGAAGATGAAGATACGAGTAGTTGACGAGTACACCTTGAATTCTCATTTCTAAAAGCATTTTGCAGTTTTGTGTAAAAGATTTTTCTAGCTGACACGCGGACAAAAGCGAAATCATCGGAATGAATTATTTATTGGACAAGAAACTTGGTCCGAGCAACCACTTTTCTTGCATTTTTTTGCTGTTGATATGTTAATTCAGAGTTGTTGAATGTGCAAAACTTATCAGACAGAAGATCTGTCGATTTCGTTTATTCGTTACAACTCCTGGATATGCCGATATGAGAATTTTATGCAGATTTACAAGTGTCTATAAAACCTGAAGAAATAGATCCTCCGAAGAGACAGATTGACGGTAGATCATGTTGTAAGTGGGTGTTTTCCGCGGATCTTTGGCTTGAGGAATGGATGCTTCCGTAGAATCACCGATAACTTCGGTTGGACTCCATATTTCCTTCGTCTTGGCTACTTCTGATAGTTTACGCTTTTCGCTTCTCTCACCTGCTCCGTCATCTCCTTTCCCTTTTTTGCTTGGACCGATACTCCCTGGTCCTGCGAGCGAATTTATACCAAAAAATGTTTAATGAATTTTGCCGTATTTTATTGGGAAGAGGAAAGGAAGGTGAATCGCCAAATCCACCAAATGTCATGTTACCTGCAGCTCCTAACGAGAGTTGTTTTTGCTCTAGAATCGCTGTCATCACTGTCGCCTCTAGAATGTGAGTCCGTGTTCAGCAAGTTGGCAAAAGCCTTTAGATCAAGATTTTGGAATGACATGATGCGAGACAACTTGCGAAACTTGTTACTGTCAGTTATTAACACTATCTAATTGAACACAACACCGGCTCAACACTTGGTGGTATACTACGAAAACAGAACTCAGGACTACCAATACTGAAAGGATCTTCTAGATTTACATTTTATATATAACAAACTTCCTCCGTTCCGGCAGACGCACCACAAACCTTATTCCTCGAGGCGAGCTGAGCCTGATAAATGGAACTGATTTAGGAAAAGTGGTTTAGGGATAGTGCAGTGGTGCGCCACAGAATTGATCAATCTTTCTTTGCCAATTCACGCATGCATTTTACTTCCACCTTGACAACTCAAGTCTTCTCACGACGTGCGTGCTTCAATTGCTTTCTTGGAGTATTCACACCTACAGAGATTTACCTATATAGTTTCCCAGCTGGTGCGAGAGGTTAGGGAATACTATACTTCTTTATTATGTTGGAAAGGTATACAAATCCTGCACTTGGAAACTCTACCCTATTACCTAGGCTGATACAAGACTGATACTAAAATTGAAATAGCGCTGTAGAGGACTGGTTCCCAAGAGTTGATAAGCATCAATAATCAAATTCCTATAATTTCATTTCATAGATATACCGGTTCGTGACATTTTGAACAAAGTGGAATTAATCGCACATATAGGCTTTTATCACACATAATCAATCATAATCGAGTTTTTATATGATTGCATTCTATCACTCAAGTTGTTATCTTTGAAAATTGAGCTTCAAAACATGGTTAGATTATCCCACTTCCCATAAGACGGTCATGCCATGCCATTCCATATTCAACCTTCATTGTCCTAATATTAATAATCTTTAGATTCACACTTTATTCAAACAATTCACCATTACATTTTAAGAAGTGTATATATTTATATAACGACTTTTACTATACTAAACTGTGGAGTACCACTAACCAAAATTGTAAAATACTACGTAATTATTTATGCCATAACGTCTTCTAAAATGTTCTCCGACGAACTGCTCTTTATATAATCCCTGGATTTTATAAAGCAGCTTTCTCCGTTTTTGTTAGATTCCATCGAGAGTAGCTGGATGACGGACGTGATTACGCAAAGAGCTGCGTATGCGATGAGCACATACATACGGAATTTCGAATCCTGTATTTTTTTTAATCCATCCAGTTACTTACTTTACTTTTCTCGGGTAATTTTATTTAATTGGCAAAGTGGTAAAAATAAAAATAAATGAATTTATAACGAACCGGCGCATCCTTATGAAATACTCGCATTATCGGGGGAGGTAAATAGCTCCGTGGAGGATGAAGCTTCAATAACTTGTCAATATTCCTCATATGAACCTATCAAAGATCCGTGTTACAGATTCACAGGCAAGAGAAACAAAGTTGGATTGTGAATGCAAAGAGGGAGTGGAGTGTGGTTTATTTGTACCTCCATGCTGGCATAAAACATGACCTGGAATACCAGGAGGCACACAAGGGCCACCACACCGGCACAAGTCATTGAAGCCAACAAAATGAATCCAGAATTAATCATACAGGCAACTGAGTGAGAGAGAGACAAAGGGCATCAAGTGTTAAAAGGGTTGTACCTCTATCGGCAAATGTGATTGAAAGAACGCTTTGTTATTTTTTATGGTGGATAATGCTAATTTCACCTGCTAGAATATACTCAAGCACTCCAAGAAACCAATGGGAGAAAATGTTGAAAATCCTCTTTTTAACGTCCCGAATCCGGAAGAAGCCAGACACTGATTGGAAACTGAACAAGGCAATAATTACAATCCCCATTATGATGTGAACGGAAACATTAGGGTCTTGCCAGTTAATCGGGACCTTTCGCTTCAACTCCATAACGTAAATGCCCCCGAAAGTGAACATTGCAGCGGACATCATGCACAACACGTGGATTGTGTACCACCAATATTCCTGGAGAAAGAACACCTTGGAATATGTTTCCTTGTAGTAGCGACTTACAAAGATGCCGAACGGGACGATACAGTTCCATGCGATTATCATCTGATACGCATGTTGTCGACGGCCCTGAACCTATACCATATACATAAAATATACCATGGTGCATATAGTGCGTAATATAATATTTTGAGCGGACTGGGAGCAGATTTTCACTGATTACAGTTTGACTCACAATCAACCAGTCTCGTCAATATTTCTCAGTCTTACCTGAACCCTTGGTGGAGCAACGTATGTGGGGTCTGGCGTGGACGGAAGTGCAGCGCAGAAGCATCGATCATCGTAATAGCTAACATCGGCTACTGCAGGGAGTCTCCACAACCTGGCTAAAGTACTGGGCCAGTTGTCAATAGGACCCGGGAGGTTATACAGTCTCCTTCCGCTGCCATCCGAACACAAGTGGCCGTAGGTACGGGCTTCATAATTTTGAAGTTCCGTTGGATAGGCGTGTTTGTGAGCCCTACCATACTCCTCATTTCGCCTCCCTTCGCACTCCTTATAGTCCAGCTCATTTTTGCTCGTTTATAGGCAGAGTTCCCCAGTACAAGCTCACTGGGGGGTCCGTGTCAAACTTGGTCCAACTCTGGGGACTCACAGCACCGTCTGCACACATTTCCAATGGTTAACAATCAAGTATAACTTTCTCATCGTCAATATCAACAAAACCGCAAGCCTTTGAAATGGGAAACCCTGTTTTGAACAGTTGGGAGAAAGGTACAAACAAAAAAGCTCACCTCGGATAGCATATGCTTCTGTGCGTGCCCCGATAAGTGTCCACGGATAGATTTGAGTAGCGTCAAATTTGTCGTCCCGAGTGAATCCGTACCCGTCGTNTCGTGAAACCATGACTCTACTCGGGTCCTCCCAAAACCTGCGCATTTCACGGGAGACCTTTTCGTGTTCGCGTCTGCAGCACTTCCACCCTTCACACCTGCAAGAAACACTCAATTAAAATTCAATAATAAAAATGACTGAAAAGCGGATCCTCTCGTGTCGAGCAGTCCGTACACGGATACAGATATCTGAAAGAAACAAGAGTCATACAGTAGAGCATGTTTTCCAGAGGGGGATTCGACTGGAAGACATCGTTGAGTCTGTAGCAATGCTCCTTCTCCTTGTCCTTTTCCGTCTTCAGCTGCCTGATAATCGGGCCCGAGTCGGGATACGGCTCTTCCAGATAATGCACAGGGGACAAGGGCACGTGGCACATAACATCATCCGCAGTATAGACTTCGTCTCTGTAAAAGTCCGATGCTCCAATTGTCTTCTCGGTAGGATGAAGTATGGTATACAAGGGGTTCCACCCGAAAACACCCACCTTGTTCACTTTTCGTTCTGACATCCCACTCAGCCGCACATTCTTATTAGCCGTATCCTCCACTTCCATCGTCAGCTCGCTATATGAAGTATGGTATACAAGGGGTTCCACCCGAAAACACCCACCTTGTTCACTTTTCGTTCTGACATCCCACTCAGCCGCACATTCTTATTAGCCGTATCCTCCACTTCCATAGTCAGCTCGCTAAAATCGTCCACCAGAAGGGCCCTAAAAATAACAAGAACAAACATGACAAATTGGCGTTTCTTTCTGCTGATTCATTTGAAAACGTTTCAACTAACTGGACTACTGGAAGGATGCATGAGATGCGTCACAACTTATTTCGTCTTACTTGAAATGCAATTCGGTTATAAAGCTGTCAGGACTCGCGGATTGCGCATATTTCCAAGACGCATGGATCTCTTTTAGGCCTTTGCCCTGTGCCTGGTCATCTGCAATGACCATCATCATCCCAGTGTTCTATCCGTGAAACAATAAAGAGCGGCTACATTACAGAGAGGCAACAGATCGATGATGATAAGGGTATGTATATAGGCACGTCAGCGAGAGCTAACTTACCGTTACAACTCTCTTGCCATCGAACATGCAAGGGAAATTGTCATTCAGAGTGCCCTGGAGGCAAAGCTGCTCTGTGGGCGTATTTTGGGACCTACAGTGACAATCCTGCTCACACGGCACCTCACTCATAAAGTCGCCAACTGGGAAGCCTGCGGCGTCATGCACTATGATGAATGCCATTTTGATGCGCCCTTTTCCCAAGTCGTCTGATCCGGGAAAGGGTGAGTTCCCATTGTGCGAGATTGTAATGTGGAGCCAGTTGTGAAGTCTTGTGCCCTTTACACTAATTTCAGTAACGTTCAAAACGTACGGATTTTCCTTGGCCGTGTCGAAAGCCTTGATGCTGTTTATGACGGTGGAGCCCTTCTTAATTGGTGATTTCAAGTACTTCAGCTCGCAGCCGTCTTGAAGGCTGAATATTGTTCCTACAGCGGGATCTGTATCCGGATATGGGTCGCAGCATTCGCAGCCAGGTCCACATACTGTCTGACTCCTGGAAACACATTCGGGCGGTGGAGGGCACGGAGGTTCATTTGCACCCCCACAGGCGGGCGGGTTAGGTGGACACACTTTACAAAAACCAAACCACAACAAATTATTATCGCATTTTTTGAATTGTCAATAAATCAATAGAATTATGTGAAACCCGGTGCTCTAGAATAATAATAAGTGCTCTATTATGTAATACAGACTGAACGGATATATACAGATTTTTCATTTTTCTAAAAACACATTTTTTTATGCCTTTCCCTTTGATAACATGTCGTAGGACTGTAGCAGTAGCACGGGCACATAATATCAATTTCTGACCTGGTGGTGGCTCTGGTGGTGGAACTCCTGGTGCCGACGTTGCTGCAGTTGTTGGTGGGCCAGGAGTAACTCCTGGTTCCGGCGGAGGACAGCCAGGGGGGATTAGGTCTATTTTGCAATTGGGTAGTGTTTGAGTGTATCCACCAAAGTGTACAAACGGCTTGTCTAACTTGGCTTGCTCTAATCTTTCGAAAATCTTGTCGAAGTTTATGTATGGCCGAATCGGCTTCTCAAAGTTTCGGATCCTTATCATTTGGGATGTCTGCAGGCAGAAGGCCGTCAGATCTATGTTTCTGCAAATGTGACCATATGGGAAATTCGGACAAATGCTTTGAGTTCCAGGGATGCGCCATACTGCAAGCACAAGTGACAGTGCTATCCCACACGCATTTATTCCGAAAAATCTCTTCTCGACCATTATATGGACTGACGTAGATTGGACGTTAGCGAAGGAAGGATCATTATTATTACAATTCCATCGTTCACGCGTAATTATTGATGATGAAAAAAATTAATCGGACATTTGGTTGATGATGGCTTTATGTAGCATATTCACAAAACGAGTGGTCACACAAATCAAATGTTTATGGTCACTAACGGATATCCTATCCTCGTAGCTACCACTTCCAACAAGTGTGCATAGAAACCATACAGATGACAAAATGTGACAAGCTTGCTTGTGTCAATGTTAGTGTGACTAGAGACTTCTGCTTCTGCCAGCACCAACCCATCGTCCGTCCGTCCGACTGCCCAACACAACATCATATTATACCCCAATGCACAGGATCATTAATATCATATTTAACATATTGAAAAGACTTTCTTTAGGTTGATAACTTTATTTAAGACTCAAAATTTGGAACAATCTTCATCTAGCATTTCTTAAATGCCCACTTCACTGCACAATGGGTTCCACCCACAGTTCCACTACCAGAGTAACTGTTCACGTGTGTTATACAGAACTTATACAGCTTGAAATGCCAGTTTGCAAGGCATGGGTATGACCGCATGGGCACAGTATGACGCAGGCGATTTGATATGTAACGATCGGAAACAAGTTAGTTAACGGCCTGATACAGTTAACTTTAGATTTCGAAATGTGATAAATAAGCGTATATACTCATACTGTGAAGAATTAAATGAAAGAATTGTTAAGTTGACTGCAGTATTATAGAGACCGGTTCCATATGAGAAATCGTTGGGGCCGTTGTTAACAGAATTTTTTAGTTTCGCCATTTAATTAAATAGAAAAGGTACAATAGTATTTACAATATATCGGCTCAACCAGACAGACTGTACGCACGAATTTATCTAGCATAGTATCTGCTCCACTAGACCCAGGCCAAATCTGTTAGAAAGTTGTCAGAGAAAACAAATGCTTTGAGTGTCATCTCATCTGCTTTCCCTGTCCCGTCTTATTCTTTGGTCCGGTCATGATGTCATGAAAAATGACAAAGATTTTTGTCCGATGCTTGGCATTATATTATTGTCCCCGTTCCCGGTCTGCCGGAGTCCACCTAGGTAAATCTGTACTGTCTTTGCCAATTCTGAGGGATCCCACATGGTCTTCGCTCAGGTAGTGGCAATTACGATAATATTTCATGTGAATATAAGCTACCTGTTTGTTAGCTGACCACGGATTTATAAAATTTGATAACATATTCCAAAGGTCTAACATAAGTCTGACAGAAAATTACATGACATTATATCTTACACCAGTAAAATACGATACGACGGCAGTTCAATGCTCTTATTCGATCGGCACGTGTTTGCTGTGTTGTTTTGTCGTAATATGAGAGGAAGTGTAAGGTGAACAAATCAATGCAGACAGACTCTAATATGATCGAATATCCTTTCATTGTATCTTATTTATATTAGCCTGGGTAAGGTAAGGAGCGAACTCAAAGGAACCCGAGAACTTGCTTGCATGATTAGCTCGGGGAGGGAAGATGAAAGCAGGCTGCTGAATTAAGTAACCGCGAGCACGAATCCCAGTGAACCTTTCGTGAAATGAAATGGGGTATGAAATGAAAGACGCATTGTCATTATTACCTCTGGTCCAGGTTCAACTATCTAACAAGCTACATATGTAAAGTTAAGCTTATTTTAGTACGTTGTCAACATCCTTTTTCTCATATTGCAAGATCCCGGTGATCTTTAGTGGTAGGAAGAGGAAGGACCACTATTCGGGACACCTATCTGATTTCCGCTTCGATCAACAGGATTTTTTTATCCCTTTCAAACGAAGGGGGATACTCGTTAGTGATCCTACGGGAGCATCACGAGATGGACCATCCCTGCTCCACACTGCAGCTGTGTCAGTTGCTAGCATTCTTGAACGAAGGTACATATAATATGCTTCCCCTGAACAGGAAGAAAGAAAGAAAGGTTTCGAAACTGGCAAAGCGGCTCCATATACCACATTTACCTTTACCTCATATCAATTTATTTGGCTTCCTTCCAGAGGAAGCAGAAAACGTGAACGCGGAAACAAGAAGTGAAGGTAAGAGTTGAATAAACAGATCCAAGGTATGTAGGCAATATGATAATGAAGACCAGGCAGGATAGCATAGGATGTGTAACCGAAACCGTTCCCTTTTCCCTTTCATTCCAACCAAGAGAACATTCAAAGATCACGTCACCCCGTAATAAAACATTTTGCTTTTGTAGTTTTAACCTAGCAATGACATTGACATTGATATATTTCCTGACAATCAAACAACCGGACAAGAAAGCAACACCAAAATTAAGTAGACTAGCTCTACTTGTTATTCTACTTCTTCACTTCACTTCACTACTTCAAACAAGTTATTCGCACTTTAGTATCAAAAAATGAAACAGTAAAATGCTTTGGATGATAAGCTACGGGTACAAGATGCGTCTATCTCAATCCAAAATAAGTACATTTATTTCTGAATCCATATATACCTAACCTAGGTAAGTTGCAGAGAGGTAAGCATTTTCATCCTCTGTGCACATTTTGCAGATGCGAATCTCACGATAGATATGAATAGTTTACATCACGTTGTCTTCGTTTGCCACAGCATTTCGCCCTGATCCAGCACTGCAGAGCCACAAAGAGTATCACCCAAAAGACCAAAATGATACATAGGATCCATCCTGTTATGCCAAAGAAAAAAAAGAGTAAGTGGGTAGGTAGGTAAGTAAGCAAAAGCAAGCAAGGAAAGGAAAACTACTTGACTCTATATCCACTAAAATCCACTTCAACTATGTAAATATATGTGTTGCTTTTTACCTCCAGGAAGCGTGCTCTGCTCTTTCAAGAGTTGACACTCTAGGTTCCAATCGACAGGGATGAAAGGATCCACTAACATGGCAAACTCTGTAAGACTACATGGCTCCCCACAATTTGGAATTTGAAGTTTGTACGCGTCTCCATCTGTCTCATTTCTATAATGAATCTTGTTACATAAAATAGAGAAAAAAATCGATCAAAACCCAATCAAAATATGTACATTAACTTACATATTTTACAAAAACGTAACCATACTTCCTCTCCAAAATTCCAATTTCTTTAGGGTAATTTCACGCGTCGGGAAATCCAAGCGGGATTATGCACAAAATGCATGAGATAAATAAAATAACGTTCCGTCAAGTTTGCACACCCCACCACTCACTATGTTTTACGTAGGTACTATATACCCTACGTGTAGGTGTCGAGTCGAGCAGTGTCGATACATTAATCCTGACGGTTTATACGTGAAAACATGCTAATCTCCTCTTGATCTTACCTCAACAAAAATCTCTGAAGATCCCTGTTCCGAGTGGAGTTCCAACAGCAGTGCGGAAGTAAATGGGGGTCTTTTCGTGTCATACAGTTGGAGCACATCGAGCACTCCAGAAATGCAATGATCATGTCCAGAGAAGAAATACATTTTGGGGTGGCTCTCCTCGCTCCCCCGACCGCCCGTGGTCTGGTTCATGTTGCTCAGAAGCATTTCCAGTAATGGACCAACACGGAGTCTTTTCATTTCAAATGTGTGTGTCAAGTATTGGAAGTAG
The DNA here is from genome assembly GCA_036850665.1 of Dicranocentrus wangi. Classification (NCBI taxonomy): domain Eukaryota; kingdom Metazoa; phylum Arthropoda; class Collembola; order Entomobryomorpha; family Entomobryidae; genus Dicranocentrus; species Dicranocentrus wangi. The sequence goes on along the minus strand of JAANSN010002358.1, from coordinate 14,372 downwards.
AATAGGGCAACCCGTGTGGCTCTTTCGGTCCCGTAGACCCCATTCGTCCACTCGGGCAGCGTCATATTAAAATAGTCCTGAATGGATAATCAAAGACAAAGAAAAAGGATTTGGAAACTATAGTTTATCCTTACAGAGTTGAGGCATATACTGTAAGCAAAGCATATGTTTAATGGAATCCCTGTTGCTTGTCATACTTCAATAACCAACGCATCGTAAAATTCGTCAAATTGCATTGGACTTGTAATATTGAGTCCTGTATGATTCGAGAAATATTGGAACAAGTCTTTGTTTTCTTCGGAAATCTGCCTGGCAGTGTCGGACCGCTGAGTGAATTCCTGCAGAAGGTGGTCATACCTTGGACAGTACTTTTGATTTTGACGAAGAATCTAGAGGTTTTTTAGTCAACACCGTTGTGGATTAATCTCGCTGATTTCTATCTATTTTTTATTAAAGCAAGAATTAAAGCCACCCGCCTCCCGCGACTTTATTTATTATTACATTGTCAAATTGAACAGGAGCAGTGTGGACCGGAGTTGACTTCCACGGGAGGGGAATTTCCTCTTTCCGCCTCACCAGATCCTCAACGGTCTCATTTCCTTTAAAGGAGATTTGATTGGGAAGATAAAAGCCAGCCAGGAGGGCATTCCCTGTCTGAATACAACGGTTAATGTCGGAGCTCCTCAGGTACACCTCTTTCACATCGTAAGTGTCGCTAACGAACCCATTGTATCTGTCTCGGAGGTAAAGACCCAAGTTGTAACCCTGAAGCTTTCCTAACTGCAACAAACGCAAATCAATTTCGCAAACTTGGATAAATTAATTTGGATGTTAATGTGTTGGCGTTAACTCGTTCGTTGAGATTGCATTCATTTAGAAGCACAAAATTTTTGTCTGGACAAATCATATGGGGCAACAAACAACACTCCATCTTACAACAAGGTTACATTTGTTAACTGTTGAATTCCTGGGGGCCAGTAAGACTCGTCTTTGTACGGATCCAATGGGTAAGTTTGATCAATGTTCCGGGCACCATGTCGGAATATCTGGATATGCATATGGAATAATATGGATAGATATCAATGAGGTGTTAGACCCATTCAAAATTCCTTTGGTTTGGCAAGGGAAATATAATAGGTAGTAGGTAGTTATATGTAAATATTATGTCAGATGCATTCAAGTAAACTCACCACTTGAACTTGACGCAAGGTGGTGAGATTTGTTGAGGAAAACGCGAAATGGGAGTGCAAGAGAAATGCAAGTCCAACAAGGGAGCACTTATTCATAGCAACTTGTAGCCAACCCTCGGCGGCGGCACCAGCAATCCAGAACTATCCAGAGTAGAACAACAAGGAAAAATCTACGTAATGCTGCTGTTGACACAATTCTGGCGACACGTTCCAGAAAATCCTTTCCCCTTCGTTGTTCTTACACAGGAAGGGAACTGTCCTTGTCGTCGTCGTCACGCTAAAATTCAGTAGGCCAGTCAAAAGTCCGACTCCGACTGCAGTGATGATGAACCCCGAATTCTGGAACCACAATCAAGGTCCAGGTTTGTGATTTGCAACTACTGTTATGTTGCAATTAGCTATGATAAATTGACGTTCGTGTAGCAAAGCATATTAAATTATCTGGCTGGAGTGCTGATAACTTATCTTAGCTTATCTTTCCATGCTATCCACATGTAATGAATGTATGTATGAATTAGCTATATATATCGTTCAGGTAAGGGCGTTCAGTAAGTATTCGTGCTCTGCTCTCCCTCTACGTTTTATTACTACTTGTGATTTAATGAATTTTCAATAATTGTTGTATAGTGTTCAATACACATCTCTGATATGAAATTTCAATAGGGGGAAAACTGTTTACCAATAATGTTCACATATCAGACGGATTTCTGCTATGAGGACTTTTCCGTTGATGTACAAGGCTTCTTTGCAGGATCTCCAGCATTTGGTGGAGGAGGTACACCTGCTGGTGCCGTGCCATTTGGTGGGGCTGCTCCAGCAGGAGGTGCAGGTGCTGCTACTTGTCAAAAAACCAAACCACAGAGTCATATTCGAATTCCAGCGTTCATTTCTAATTATTGTGATTGTAAGTGCTTTGCTTACCCTGCGGCATTGCGTGAGTGACTCCAACTGAGAGCACGCACAAGAGAGCAAGAACAAGAACAATCTTCATGATTCCGTTTGCTGCACAGTTTACGGGAGAGGTCCGAAATTGAAATTTTCTCTGTCAACTCTGTACGACTAGAAAAGAGCTGGAAGTGATGTCAACCTAGCCGAATGGCCACTTTATATATCTCCAGAATTTGCAAAGAGTCAAGTATGAGTTTACGTTTTAATTTGATGCTAAAGCCTAGAAAGAAAATAGCGTACATATGAACAAAGGAAATTGATGATGAGATAGCTAATTATTATTATTATTAGATAGCTGGTTGCGAAATTAGTGTGCGAGTCGGGTCGAGTACATATAGTTAATAAATTTTGTTAAAATCACAGCTTTACTGATCGCTCATAACTCAAACCAACTACTACAACAAATGTGAAATGCAAAAATTTAAAAAAAATGAAACATCATTAGATTAAAATGTACCAAAACCCTCCCATCATTTCCGGTATGTCTTCAAATCAAACTAAAATGTAGCTTCATGCTTGTTACATGTTTTTAAGTGGCAATAAGTATGATAATAAAGTAGCTTATTGTACGAAACTAAATTAGGTAATCGCCAATTCATGGAAAATCTCTAGAGAACTTGAATGGTTACAATACAACTACAACTTTTCATATGCTGCTGCTCCGTAATAAAGCCTACTCCGTAAAACGTACATTGGTCGACTGTCCCCGAACTTGTCTCGTCTCCTTTTCATCAACTTGGAAATCAAGAGGGCAATTAACGTCGAAATGGAAAATAGTCCGATTCCAATGACTGTCAATTCTAGAGAAGAGAAAAAAAAACCTGTTAAAAGTCATGATCAGCACAAGTTTTCAATAATGCATTTGCCGTGGATCGTGAATCGAGATCCTAGTGTCGTAATCATCTAGGTCCTGTATAGTTTCCCACATCAGGTCAAATCTTCATTTGTCTGACAAGCCTCTACCACCAATCTTACAATGAGTGATGGAATTAGAAAGGTGGAAATGGAAAGGTATACCTAATGGAGAAAAGTAGCAGGTACGTGGCTGAGCAACTCCGCCGGACCCCTCCATCCTCAGATTAAAAAAGTCGGTTGGTTTCGCATCCAAATGGCATTCCTGCGCCCAATCATCGGGGATCAAAGCGTGTGTGATCTCAATCAGTGTCCGCAATTTGCAGGGATGGCCACACTTGTCCAGGAACAGTTGGTGGGGTTCCCGAGTCGTATCATTTCGGTAGTGAATCTGATAAAATGCAAATGAGAAAGACATGACACGACAAAGGAATGGCAAACGATTCTCATTACGAGTAAATTCCGATCTGCCTCCCGTCTCACGTTCCATAATCATCTTGGCAATTTTGAAAAGATACAGTCTGCTTGCGTCATCCCTGTCGCAAAAGAATGAAAGCTCATACCTCCACTGTGTATTCATAAGTTTCCAGGTCTTGGTGTAGCTCCACCAACAAAGCCGCGGCGTACGGGGGACAGTGTGGCTCGAAAACTCCCAAAGTATTCATTATTCTCGCGAGTGTCGAGTCGTGTCCGGAATACATAAGCATTTTCCTGTTGACTCCGTGGCTGACTGAATGGGCATCCTCAGGGTTGGAGCCGAGGTGGCCAGCGATGGCTCTCATATTTTTAATAAGGAGTCCTAAAAGTGGGCCACCCCATAACCGTTTCATTTCTGCGGTGTACGTAGGCCATGTGTTTGTCGTGGCATGGAGCTCCACCAGTTTCTCCAGCACGTTTCCTTGTGCCCATTCGGGAAGTGTGAAGTTGTGCTCAGACTGAAACCAACAAAGGAAAGCGGGACTTAGCAGCTAACAGCAATATGTGACACGTCATTTGAAATGAAACTATAAATTCAAAGTTGGCCAAAATGAACGTCTACGTTGCGTTGGCCTGAGCAAATAGCTAGAGTGGCTGTCAACTGCCAACCAACCTGTGCATATAGAACATCAAGAAGGGGGTACAAGTCCTTCACGGTCTTCGCCTCTAATCCAGAATGTTCCCTGCAGTATTTGATAAACTCTTGGTTCTCCTCATTGATCTTCTTAACCACACCCGATGTGGACAGAAACTCACGGCGAATCTCGTGGTATCGGGGACACCGCATGTTGTTGTGGAGGAACTACAGAAAGAAAATACAATCAAATTTGCTAACAACCCAATACAACAAGCCGATCTGATGTGATGTGATGATGTCAAATACACATATTAGCCTTGCATATACATACTACTGATGATACTACTGGTACTACAAAGGAAAAGGAAAGTAATAAAAAGGGAAGGATCATGTGTGGGAGTCCAAAGGATGAGGAGGGAAGATGCAATGCAAGCGGGATAGAAAGAAGGTTCCTCCCGTAGCAGCTCTAACTCTTCTCACGGCGAATCTCGTGGTATCGGGGACACCGCATGTTGTTGTGGAGGAACTACAGAAAGAAAATACAATCAAATTTGCTAACAACCCAATACAACAAGAAGATCTGATGTGATGTGATGATGTCAAATACACATGCATGCCTTGCATATACATACTACTGATGATACTACTGGTACTACAAAGGAAAAGGAAAGTATGTAATAAAAAGGGAAGGATCATGTGTGGGAGTCCAAAAGATGAAGAGGGAAGATGCAATGCAAGCGGGATAGAAAGAAGGTTCCTCCCGTAGCAGCTCTAACTCTTTCATAACTCTATTCTATCCTATGTTCCCTCTTGAACTCGCTCCTCTCAACCCTGATATTTCAAAGAATTTTCTACGTCAACCTAAAAAACATCTCCTTTGTCCCCTTGCCTAATGTACCTGTCGCCAAATGCCGAGAATTCCTTTGAGTAAACTAAAACTGTCTGAGGATGTATTTCCCACATATCCAATCAATCTTAAAAACAGCTAGAGCACATTAAATGTGTGTAAGTGCAGAGTAAAAGAAACAGTGAATTTGAGAAATGCACGATAATTTCTAAGGACATATCTTGGTGAAACGAACTTTTCGTGATCCTCAACCTGACTCGCTCCACCAGTTCATTTAGAGCTGAAGCCAGAGCGAGTGAGTCAGTAACTCAATCCTGATCGCGAAATGAATATTGAAGATTCTCATGCGTTTTGCTTTCATGGCCGGCGAATGCGAATAATGGGACTTTCTTACTTTATCCTCTTTCCATGGAATAGTCCTTAGGGGTATTGGCACCCACTCGATATTCGGATTCCATTTGTTCACCGGAGGAAATAAGCCGGCCAGGTTGGACTCCAAGCTCATGATGGTTCTATCCATGTCGGAACTCGTGACATATAGCTCCCTCTGAGTGTATTTTTGTCCTAGGTAGCCGTCATAACGATTCCTCAAATACTGCCCCAGCTCATACTGTTGCATCTTGCCCCGCTGTTGGAAATACACAAAAGACAGATTACGGATTATTTCCCGACATGGCGACATGACAGCGACTCACTCACTCACTCACTCACTCCCGAGTTAGTCATGCAAAATCCCTTTCAAAATGGTTCTGAACTAATAATAATGGGGCATTGCTAAGGGTTAAATAACCGTAATGCCCCCACAGAAAGGCTTTTAAAACCCCCTCATGCAACGTTCATAAGGGACTCGCCGGCCAACTCAATAACTAAAAAGTTTCATTTGCTTTTGGGAGAATACTGATCTTGAAGCCACAGGGATAAATACATAAAACATGGCATTAAGAGTTTGACCCTGGACTAATCTGCATAATAAGCAAGGGAATGTGGGTGCTTACATTTGTTAGCTGGGCAAGTCCTTCAGGCCAGTAAGTGGACGCGTCCCGGTAAGGATCATTAGGATACGTATTAGTCGGAGCCCGATCCCCATGCCGGAATATCTACAATAAGAATAAAAGAGTAAAGGAAAACCTGAATGACTCACAACGGATCTCACAAGTGCGGGCGGGTGGTTGGTTTAATATATATACTTTTTTGTTGACTCTGAACTGAACGACTCATCAGCTCAAATTTGGGAATTTTTCTGGGAAATTTACTAAAAATGTTCATTGTGATGATGAACCCGATTGCTATCAATGCATGAAAATATAATCTCCAGAATAATGAATTCTAGAAACTTTTCTAATGAATTCTTCGGTTCCACTTTTCTACCAGAGCGAGTTTTGGGATCAATAAATACATATAGGTACCTATCTACATCCCATCTGTAAATATCACGGGTCGTAACTATTTTGCAATAAGACGGGAACTTACCACTTGGACGAGTTGAAGCGTATCCTTTTTGGGGACCTGTGCCACCATGCAGTCTCCCAGTTGCAGAAGGATGAGTATTCCAGTCACGACATGAAGCATGCAAAACGGGAATCCTGTTCTAGAAATGAGTAGCATCTCTCTCTTCGGCAAAACTGTGATATCAAGCACGGGGAGTTCTTCTGAGGAAGACGGAGAAGTATATATTTCCAGGAAACGCACGACGGTTATAGGACGCTTATTGGAAACTTTTGAATAAGATGCTTCTTCGGAAAGAGTGGAGATTTACTACTTCAATTTGTTTTTAATTTACAGGAGTTTGGATGACTATCCAAGATTTCTGCAGTGAGAGTGACAGAAAGTGAAATCCAGTCTGGTTTTATAGCCGGCCATCATCGAAAACTCTAATAGGGCATTAGTAGTAAAATTAGGAAAATTAAAAGATATTACACAACTGCGTGTTTACTCAGATGGACACTGTGACGTGGTACGAAGCGAAGATTCAGGTGGTTGAAAGTTGAAATGTATATTTTGTGCAGCTGCAGCGGCTGGAGTGTCAAAAGTTTAAAAACACTTTTTTACGTCAGAGAATTTTTGAATAAAAATTCAGGAGAAAACTGAAATGCTGCTGGCAGAGGAGGTGGGTAAAAAGCAGTTTCAGACTGGATACTGGATTAGATTAGGGATGTCTATAAAATGCATTCACGCTTTCCTAACTTTGTTTTCTTAAGGCAAAACCAACTTTATCCTTATCCTACTTCTCATGTAACCTTCTTTCACGCATAATGTGATATATATACCTAAACCTTACTAGAACTAGAGAGACAGCTCGTTATTATTATTATTTCGTGTTAGAATGTATATACATACGTACATGTAGATAAGTAATAACATGCACCATATATTGGTAAACATACTAACATACACACATTTAGGCTTTTTATTATAGATAGTGTCCCTTCGTCATGCATTACAAATGCTTACGTGCCCACATACTGACTTTTATCCTCTACCATGGTGTATCATGGGCTTTTACAAACGCCTCTTTTGTCATCATAATCTGTCACCGAACGACGTGTTTATAATTCCACTTAAAAAGTTCCTTCCAGCACGTCGTGATGATGATGAGGATTGTGTATATTACTGTCGTACGGTTTACATATTATTATTGGTCGTGTTAAACGCGGTTTTAGGACTTCCACTTAGCTACAAACAAAGACAAAACAATGAATACTTCTAAGCGGACAACTGCTGCCAGAAGGCCGATGCCCAGTATTAAGGGACGGAATTCTCATAAAACTGCTTTCAATGCAAATGTTGTAAGGCATACAAAAGTACACTATTAACCCCCACCTTCAATTAATCCATAGTTGTAAAATGAGTGTGTACATTTTAGCTTTATCTCGTAGTGTAATAGTAATATCCCAGTGTTGAACTTGATGAAATTCCACCCGTACCGTTCGACAAACCAATAATAATACAAGAAGTAGAGCGTCAAAATTAACGACAATGGGATAGCCTTTACGGAATTGTGCAACAAGGCATTCTGGAAAGCAGTGATATTCGGATACCCGGATGTTTTCTCCGTACGATACGACTCGTATATTATATGATATGAAGGTTATCCGTTGTGATTTTGTGAATGATCAAATGCCCATGCATCATATTATGTATACCTAGTGGCATACCTATTCGTGATATCGTGATTGATTTGTAGTCCCCCGTGCCTTTTCTATGTTATGGTTTTAATTCCTCATAACGTTTTTATAAAAAAAAAATTAGTGTTCCTGCCTTACGCTCGCTTTCATATTTCACATTTCACCGTATGCATTGTTTGCAATGTAGTTAGGAAGATCATCGTATAAAAACAACCAGAACTGCACCCATAATTTATTTAATATTAACGATTAAAGATGCAGCTGAACACGTGGTGTTTGGGTATACAGAGCCTTCGTTCGTAATGCAATGATTGATTTGACTAATAGTGATTATGTCATTGACGTAGCTCATGATTTTTAAACAATAGCGTGCTCAATGTATGGTCAGTGTTTATTATGATGATGATATGAACTTGACTTGATAAGTACTACCTATTTATGGACGGAATAACAAAAATGTTATAGTAGTGCAAGCAATGGGAGTCAGTGGGATTTACCACCTGCCACTTTATTTACTTTACTTGAAAGTTGAGCTAGAAGAATCGATAACCGTTGACATAGGTAATACCCCAAGATATGCATCTCAAATCTCAGCTCAACTGTGCATTCGATTCCTTTTTATCTCTCTATGGAACATATAAGTACATATTATCTTATCATGTGATATGCTTACTTTTAGGATACAATAGTTTTGATGCAATAGTCAAATTACATAAAATTATATAATTAATGTATACATTAAATTACGGATGGACAGAGATTAAAACTTAAAGTTATGTACATTTATAGCACAACCTGCCACACTGGTTTTAGTAACCTCAAGGAAGCAAAATAAGTAATTTCATTCCAATTAAAATACTAGTGGAAAGTCAGGAAGGTCGCAGCAACAAGATTTTACAAAAGCAAGCGTGTCTTCAAACAAAATTCGATTGTTTGTATAAAAAATAAGTAAGTATGTTTATAGAAACTAGGAAGTTTTACACAAAGGTCTGATATCGATTGTGGTTGCGGTCACTTCGGAGCGTGTAAGAGGAATCTGTTCGTCGCTTTGCAGAATTTGCTCCCCAGACGAATGCCACCAAGCAGATCAGTATGAGCAACATTATTCCGGCAACGGGAACAAAGTCTGGAAATGTCAACAACCAAAAATGGAATTATTCATTACACGTTCTTCATGAAGGATTTCACAAACCTCGAAAATGCATGCATACCGTACAGTAAATACCCTGATACCTTAAATCAATTATCATCGCACAACAAACCACAATCCATAGGTTATGGTTTTACTTAAAAATACACTGCTTACCTGTATGATTAAATCCCCTTCCTTCCGAGTTCATTGACATTGAATTAAGCGACAACGACTCTGCCGCATATTCCTGGTTCATTGGCAATGGCACCACCGTTGATAGTTCCACTGTTCCCGACGAGCTCAGTGACCAGTGTCATTTCCAGGTTGCTGCCAACTAATATCAACAAGCGTTTGGGTCAAAACCTGAAGCGACACAAACTTGATCCAAAAAAGAATGACTTGGTTGATGTCAGTCTCGCATGAAGAGGTATTAATATATTTGCAAGGTTTTATAATAATTGTTATCCAACGCTCGCAGCCAGAGAAAAGGCTCGTAGTCTACGATTTATCTTTGGTAAAAATCAGTGCACTGGATAGGTAACTTACAATTATTAGTGCAATGCTTAATGAGATTCAAACGTTTGATTTCTTTCGTAGTTTGTAAAACCGGTTCAGCATTACACTCTCAAACGCTCTTAACAGTTAGTCCCCAAGAAAATCTAAGAAATCCGAGCTATAATCCAAGGTATAAATTTATCATCTGAACTTTTCTGGGATTTCTTATCAACAAAGCTTGGAAGGATTATTTGCGTGTTATTTGTCATACCACCTCACTCAACCTCACATCACACGTATTTGGGACATTCCATACATTTATTTTTAGGCTTGAATGAAAGACTGTAATAATTGTAGAGTCGTGATAAATGCAGACAGTGATAGCTTACAGTTTCTAGATGTATGAACATTTTTGACATTACCATTACACGAGTCGGGGGCGCAGTGGAGCGAATCCTTGTGTAAAGTCCAGCTTCAATGTGTTTAGCATATCATGGCAATAGAAAACCGCTTAGCCATTCTTAATCCAAGTGTAAATCCTTGTCCCTCCGTAAGTAAGTGCAGCTAGTGCAGCAGGGTATACTGCCACGCCGACACATCTGCATGATCAATGAACGACGAGTGCAGCTGGCGATGAGATTATCAATACCTTATTGTGCTCTTAAGCAAAGTTTGCTTTGTAGTATTTAGTAGACATGAAATGTAAAAAGTACAACTGTCCCTGTCCTTGGACTCTACATATATTCCATTGTGTAAATGGAATTATTTGGATTGAAAGCTCTCGGTCTGTCTCCAGCCCCCCTTTACTGGACTTGGAGTAAACGGCATAATTGCGTCTTTTTCTGGTTTACGTTTTAAAATGAACTCTACCAGAGACAGAGAGTATGCTGCGCGTGAAAAGTCTAAAAGTCATTATAGTCGCTTTCATTTCTTTCGGATGCAAATGGGATTCGTTTTCGGGAAAAGTATAATATGTTTTCAGGAAGCATCAAGTCGGTGGTGTATCGAAACATCCATTGTTTGCAACTAGCGACTCATTCACATCTTTTGCTGTAGCGACTCGGTAAAATGGTTAATTGTCATACAAGTGTCATTGTTCTGTTCTAGAAGACATAGTTAGTAGGCTTTAAAACAATCACCACCCCTTGTTTCTCTATCTTTCTCACCGTTCTTTAAACAGATTATTTAAGAAACAACCCGAGAAAGGAGCTCAAATGAGCATTGCGCCACAGGCTACATAAAACTACTGAACGCACAAGCAAGAGAATTCATCAAGATAATTACTAACGGAGCGATGGACACTTAAATGTTTATTCCATGAAAGCCACAAGTACGAAGGTACTTTGAATCGCATGAGTGGCTCTACAGACTTGCTATGATACGAACCTTCCGTTTGCGGGATAGTGGTTGCATGGAAGTGGTGGCAAAAAACAAAGGACCATTCTAATTCTGACTACATGTATGCAATGCATTCAATGTCAACAAAGCAAAGCCTATTATTACATCAAATTGTGGGATGATGACTTGAAAGAAACCATGTAGTTATGAGACTCGGCTCGCTCAAATTAATTAATTTATTTTATGCACGAAAATTTTGTCAACTGGGGCCGTGGGCGAATTAGAAATACAAGACGACAGTGCAAATAGCAACCAAGACAGCCATTCCAAGACCCACTCCGGCAAGTCTATTCAAACCGGTAGCCTGCTCATCAAACAGTTCCAACTCCATGCCGTATCTGATTAGAGTGGCTGAGAGTAAGTCGAGACAAGAGAGACGTTGGTCGAGTTGACCTGCTGCTGGGGAGATAGTGGAGTCTCCATCAAACCCGGACGAACTAGCAGGCCTTTCAGGAACAATAGAATGACTACTGTGACGTGGCGTTTCGAACAGAGACAGAATCGAAGAAGATGTTCCAGCTTGTTCTGTTACCGTATTGGAGTTGAGCACATCCATGTACGCTGACTGAAGGGCGGTGAAGCAGTGCCAGATCTCGTCGACCACTCGGGTCCGTCGTCTGACTGCCGTTTCAAGTGCTCCCCTCTTGTCAACAACTGTGTACACAAAGCAATAATATACCTACCTAATATATTTATATGGTCGTCATGATGGTTTTGTCCAAATTGATATACTGATTAGTGATTGATACAGACAGATGATGATACTCCCATAATACTTAATGTTGGACTTTATGGTTTGTTTAATGGTTTAAGTGGAAAGTGATTTACGGTTATAGTATGTCTCTGTCGACATGATCGTGTCCCGCATAGTCAGCTCCACATCAGTGACCAGGGCTCCAACCTCCTCCCGTATGGCCAGCCATGTCCATCCCTTCCAGTGGGAGGAAGTTCGCTCACTGCGGAAGAAGGGGATTGCTGTCGAAGAGGATGAAGAATCGTCTAGTGCTGCTGTTTGGACGTTAATGAAACAACGTGATTGAAATCTTTTTGTGACATCTATGCTACGCCTCATCTGATAGTAGAATAGCTTTGTGTACACCTAGCTAATATTTACTAACGGGGAAACTATACGTGTTCTTTGGCAATAATGCGGGCAAATACCTTGTGCGCCACCACAAGAGTTGCTTTGATGTGGATTCCTAGGACAATTATTGTCCTTGGCTGAAGTACCACCTTCCGGTTCGGTTTTGATGTTCGCTGTGTTGCGAATTGCTATACTTGCCGAATTCCCTGTAAACAGACTATTCATCGTGGCATCCATTGGAACTGTGCTGAACTCCACTTCCCCTAGCTTCCGGTTTATACGTTTACATTCCTCAACACGGTCCACTTGACAATTCTCACTCAAGTAGCCACCGGCCTATTTCAAAATTGTTAAAACCAAGTTATTCGTGTAATATATCAGTTGAGGTACGTAGACTCTCACATTCCCCCATCCTCCATTGAAATAATAAATCCCGTGTTCTTACAACGTAATTCATCAGGCACTTTCCAATAGTCAAATTCATGTCAGCCTGGTGTAATTTCGCAGTCATTTTGTTGGTCGGAGACGTGCCATTCCACAAAACCCTCTTCCCGTTCATTTCCCTGATGTGCAGAGTGAACTTGGAGTAGCCCGCTGAAAGTGAAACGGATATTGGTTGTATGACACCTTCTCAGAGATACATTGTTTGTGCTCCACCTCTAGAGATCAATGTGCAAGAAATACAAAAGAGCAGGTTATTTATTTACAGTTCTCAGCGTCGTTGCCATCCGAGCTCTGATTCAGCATCAAGGTGACAGCCTTGCCAGCTTTGTTTTGGTAATCTAAGATCTTCGCAAATGGATCGCCCATCCGCAGATTATTGATGTACTTTGTGTTGGAAGCCTCCAGACTCATGGAACATTTTCGGAGGTAGTTGCCTGCCTTTTTTTACGAAACAAGACAGTTGGAAAACCAGAAGCAACGAAATGCATTCAATTTCATATCAGAAACTATGGAACATTGTCTTGGAACATGGTTTATTTATGTACCACGTAAGTAGAGAGAAACTCCTCGATAGTTGTAAAGACACCAGAGTTTCCTAAGACAGGGACCCACTCCATCAATGGAACCGGATTTTCTCCATTCCAAAACACGGGAACGTCCTTTCTCTCTTCTAAAACGATGGTGCATTGTGAGGATGATGATAGTGGCGGTGGTGGTGGTGGAATTGTGGATCCCACTTTCACGCCATTCTTCACTCCCAGTCTTGGTCGGCCTTCTTCCCTAACTAAAAAGTTGGGTGGTGGTGGATGAGGATGCCTCCGTCGCAGCTGGTGTTGTTGAAGACTTGGACTGTCATCGTCAGTCATTTTGACAGGTTGCCATTCACCCTAATTCCCTGAAATTAGCAAAAAAATACTAAAAATTTTGGGTCGACAACGTGGTTTGGGTACGGGAAGAACAAGAGAAAAAAAGGCAACAGAGCTCCGCTTGCTACACTTTTTCTCTCCTCTTCTGTACGCAGATTGTACAATACATATTTCCACGTAGGCCAAGCGAGAGCACGCCGTATTAAGTATCCTTAACGACTTCTATATTCGGAGAAATTGTTGGGGCATTATCCCTTCAGAGAGTGACTAATGTGGGGAGGAAAGTAGCAGAAAAGTGCTTTAGAATTGCTGACTTGAACTGGATGGAAATGACTTCAGCTCAATGAAGGACGACTCGCTCCCATCCCGCATCATTCACTGAATTATGTAGAGTGTGTGCAAGTAGATGTTGATTACTTCACTCGTCATGAAATGGGTAACATAATTTTAGATGTAGTTTGGATGATGAAGATGATGATGCCCAGTATATGTATGCGTCCATTTGCTTTGCTTGACATCGGAAGAAGGAAGAAACGATCAATTTTGGACTTAACCAGAAACTTATTACTAGCATGAATGATTATTATGATGACATCAGACTTTTTCAGGGACCTACTTATTATCATGGCAAGCTATCCAGTTAAGTCACGGCACTACTCATAAATAAAAAAGTTACAAATTAAAGGAAATTGACACAAAACTCAAATACAAAAACGCGAGCAAGACTAAACTACTACACGCTTCTAAGTTTTCTAAAAAGTTTCAGAAAAAAAGTTGGTGAAGTGACAGCCACGTCCATCCAGGGTATGTATATAATGAATAGTCTCCTAGAACCAAAGCGAAATGGAATTTCTTGTAATTTGGTTCATGCTCTATAGTCCAAGGTAGCAGCAGCTAGATTCAAAATTTGTTTTGTTTTACCTTTTTTTTCTCTTCC
>JAANSN010002357.1:0-24655 GCA_036850665.1 Dicranocentrus wangi | reverse complement strand
CTTTCAAGTATGTAGTTGTTAGTGGTAATTACTAATTTTAAAGAAAGTGTTTACAAGTCCCTGAAATCAAGGACTCAAAATGTCGCTCCTTAAGTGGTTCAATCCTTATGTATCTCTCCTCTCTTTTCCGAAAGTTATTTCTACAGCCGGCCTCGTATGATTTAGTGGGCCTTGGCTTTCGTAATTTATGGAAGAAACGAAGAGCAAAAGTGGCACCGATTGAATTTCCTTTGTATCCGCAGTCGAACGCTAAATACTTTTTAAGTGATTGTTTTACAAAGATGATGATTGCACTCGGCCGCCGCGCCGTTCCCGTTTTATTCTTTCCTATTTTCCCATCATAGAAATGAGGATGGGGATGGAGAAGTGGGGAAGGAACGAGAATGAAGAATTTTTCGGGAGAAAATTGAGATGGAAATAAGGGAAAGGGGAGGAGGGGGGATTGATACACGGGAAAAAACTTTATTGACCTTATAATCTCAAGCTGGGTAGACTTTATAGGTATTCATAAAATGCAACTTTGAAGATATGTATTTTTTTCCTGGAGAAAATGCCTAGCGAAAAAAAAATAATATGGCTCGAGAGAACTCTACCTACATCCCGCTTTGCGTTTCCTTTCCTCTTTAATCCTATATGTCCTCGAACAACTTCCTCCGCGTGCACAGGATGAAACTCATTTCAGACAATTTTCGTCGTGGAAGAGGGGAAAAAATTGAAAATATCCTGATATTCCTCCAGTTGATCTACTTTCGAGGGATGCTTTCACAAAAACACACAAAGATGATATATTTTTTCTTATCCCCAGGGCAACGCAATTGGTGACATATACTACGTTCGCATTTAGGCACACCTGTGATGTGATGTGAGGATGAAGCAGACTACCCCTATCCCCCTTCTTTCTCATGTATTTAATGCATATCATTTCGAGGGATGGTAACTCGAAAAAGTTGAAAGTGGTCCTAAAAAATTCCCAACATTACTCATTTGCACTTTTCCTCCAAAGGGTTTCATTTTCTTGAATGAGAAAGCGAGCTAGCTGAAACTGCTGGAGCTGGAAAACCCCCTCTCTCCTCTTTTTTTATATCTCTCGCCATGATAATGAAAATAAGAATGATGATGAAGACGCCGTATATGAAAAAAAAACTGTTTTTTATCGCCGCAACATTCGTAGTTCATAGCCCAGTTGAGTAATGAAAGTGAGACAAGACGCAAATCAAATGTGGGATTAGAGGAGGAAACCGGTAGTAAAAAAGACGAGGTTGGTGGTGCTCGGGTAAAACGTACGGAACGGCGAGGTTGGTTCGTCAAGGGGCGGCCACTCACACAAAGTGTGTAGTAAAAGAGAAAAAAGTTTTTTTTAAAGAACAGGATATTCTTTCATACACTACTTTCCTTTGATAAGGTGCATCCTGCCCCTTTGTTCTGTCTCGTGATATATCATTCTCGGTGGTTATTATTGGCAGACTTAAATTGAGTGTATGTTTTTTTTGGCGTGGCGGTGGGGGAGGAGGTGGTGGTGGTGGTGTAACGGTTTCACGGACGGAATGAAAAACTCTCTCTAGATATGGATATGCAGAGAGAGAGAGAGAGAGAGACAAAAAAAAAACACATCATTGTTCAAAGGAAAATGAGGCAGCTTATAGTTGTATGTAGTAGTGCTCTAACAGCCAACAAATAACTTCCGTTGTGGCATGAATACCCAATAATTTGCACGGTATTCTTTAAAAATGTTTTACCTGATGTTCGTGCGCCTACACCAAGAGCCATTCATTAGCAACTTCTTTTTCTAGTTTTTCCGAAAAATAATTTTCCCATATCGCAAAACCCACATCATTCGTCGAAAAATCATGCTGCCATAAAATACCGGATAATATATATATATAGGTATATAGCTACGCTGCTATCACAAGCAAACTTGACTTTTCTCTTTGCCCCCCTCAGTCCCTTAACCAATCATACCGGTTAAACTCCATATTAATCAAGGTATTCCCAGATAATTGGAGAAGAAGGGACTAGTTCCCAGCAAAAGTTGTAACAATTTATTTTTTTTTTGCAAAGAGAGCTTCTCCCTAAAACCAGGTTTATATAACTCCTGAGTACCAGCTAGGTTACACTTGAGAAGTTTGAAATGACTGTGGTGGTGGATGTGTTGGGCTAGGGTTCGGGAAAGTTTTTTTTCTTCTTCCGAAAGAGAAATTCCGATTTAGTCGATCCCTGTGATAAAATTCATAATTTATCTGCAACCATATTCCAGCAGCAGCAGCAGCAGGGTTTCCCCGAATCCCAACATTTAAGTGTTAATGTCAGTGTCTCCCCATTTCATTTCCACCTTTTCTTGCGAAGCGAATTCTCAAAAAATATGTGTAGTTGAGAAAACTATCGAGAGCGAAATGAAGGTTGAAGGTTTTTTTTTCTCGCCATAAATGTAAAATGGGGTTTGGCCCATTACACTTAAGAGAGGTTGTGAAAACTTGTGTAATTATTTGTCTTGGCGACGACAATTATTAGTTTATTGTGTTACTCCACGATTTCCAAACGGCAGTTTACACTTCTCTCGCGCTCGAAGTGGGACTGACATAATTTTCTGTGGGAAGGGGACTTGAAGAGAGAGAGAGAGAAAAAAATAAAGTTTTTTAAGGAGAGGAATAACAGTTCTCTTCGATTTCCCTCAAACACGATCCCGTTTCCAGGTCTGGTCTAGGTTGTGGAGGAAAACTTGTTGGGTTTTTTCATAATTGCATGATTGTAAACTTTTGGCGTGTGTACAACAAATGCTTCATATATTCCAATGGGGCGAAACACTATAGTTCTACATTGCGATATACTAATACATATATATTATAGGTTTTCCAGAGGAAAGTCTAATAAAGTGGGAGTGTCTTTGGGAGAATGGGAAGAAGAAATGAAAATTGGAAATATTTTTTCCCCAACCTGACGATCGTATTTTGGAAGCAAATGGAGGCAAAATCGACTTAAAGTGATGATAACTTTTCTTGCGTCTTTTTTGCGTTCTCCTCACAATCTTTTTTTTTCTGCTGTACTGTAGACCGCCTTACAAAAAGGGGGAAACGGGGGTAGCAAGTGCCCGCCTGATATTAATTTTTATCTTTAGTATGCAGCCTGTGAGATGTAGGTTAGCGAAATTTACTAAATTGAACCACCTCCTCCATAAATTCCATCATTGCATCTCAACAGACGCATTTCAAACAAAGATTTTTCCCCCTAAATACATAATTCCATTTGGAACTTGATAAGTTGGGAAAATTACATGGTGGAGGAGGGGAAATGTGCAGTTGGTGCATTTTCACAATAAAAATAAAATATCTATCCAGCAGTATCTGGAATAGAAAACTGGTAACGTGATTGAGTTTGAACTCATGGTCTCACAATCAGTCAGTAGAACCACGACAATTCTTATGGTTAAACTGGAAAAATACTTGAGGAATGTGTTCTCTCAAATATTTTTTTTCTACTTTTTTCCCCTTCTTTCCCAGTCTGTAGACATCTCGTCGAATTTGAAGGGATGCTCCATTTACCTCGTTAAGTATATTGTCATAATTTACATTTTTGCGTAATGTGCCAAGGTTGTGCTAGTCACCAGGAGGAAGGAATTTTTATCATTCCCCATTTTTGTCTCGTAATAACTGGAATAGATCGAAGTCTAACTCGTTTCCAATTTTATGCTCACTTGGATCCACGCTTTCTTTCATCAAGGAAACTATTCATATGCAAATACCTTTTTTTTCTTCTTCGTGGGATCGACATTCACCAAGTTTTTTTTTGTGTGGAGGAGATGCATGCATGAGAATGTGATGATAGATAAAGGTTAATAATAATTTTATTTCTTTTTCCACCTACAAAAAAAGAAAAGTAAAGGTGGAGTAGTAGTGAAGAGCTGTCTGTATATAAATTCCCATGTTCCCTCCCAGGTACACCAAAAAGAGTTTTTTATATATTGACTTTTTCAACAGTAGCACCACTTTTGTCCAAAAGTAAAGAAGAAGAAAAAAGGTGGAAGTGGTTACCAGATTATTACCTTCGTTTGACAAGTCACTTCACTCTGACTGATTGAATTAGTGACGATCGACTGTTTCACTTTACTCTTTAAAAAGAAGAAGAAGAAGATTTTCTCCAAGCTCACCACCATTTCCTGATTCCAAGCCCTTTTCCGCGTGTATTGACAATATAAACGTATCTGTTGCACTACCTCTGGGAAAATTAGCTGCGTTAAGGGTGGGTGGGTGGCCAAATTCCTGGAGTTGGGAAAAAAGTTTGGGATTTTTTCGGAGAAATATAGAGAGAGGGAGAGAGAGAGAGTGAGAGCATAAGTTAGCGCCAAATGTAGATTCGTCGAGACTTTTTTTACTAATAAACTGAAATCAGGGAATAAGTAGTAATCCCTGGAATAAAGAAAAAGTAGGAAGGTTGCACGCACAAAAAAGCGCCTTCATTGTCACAAAAGGGATTTTCCACGGAGAAAGTTTTATTTTTGTGAAGCAATGTCCCCTGGATTAGATTATAGTTAATAAAAAAAGTTCCTACAATAAAGACAACGGCGGCGGTGCGGGGAGGGGGACAGGCTAGAAGTGGAAACGCAGAAGGAACACGGCTTTAGGCTCCATAATATACCCACCTCAAAAATATTTCTCTGTGTTCCGCTCTGTTTCTCTGTTGACAACTTTCTGGGAAGACAAAATAACCGAGTTTGTTTTCCGAAATGAGGGGAAAAAGGCAAATTAGGGAGTTTTAAGAGGACTGAAAATTTTATTAATTTTTCTCCATCTCTCCGTCGAAACTAACGACGACGGAATCCAACTTTGAGCCCGTTAGCGAAGCCCGCAAGTTTTCTCCGTGCGTCGCAGAAAAAAGAGCGCTCGTGTGCGTGCTAACAAGGAAAGTTGTTTTCGTAATTGAAACATGGAAATGTGGATTATGGACACATTCCATCTCTCAATAATGCAATGCAACAATCTGCATCATCTGTTCCAAAACCCGAATAATATTTGACATGAGCCTAGTTTTAGCACTGAAAAAACACATACCATAGTCACGAAGGGAGCTGTAGTGGTGGTGGTGCACAGTCTAGTCATGTAGCCAGTATGATGTCATGTTGAATTTATTCTTCACTCTTTCCCCCAGTCAATACTAATGGGCTCCGTGAGTACCCATAACAACTTTCCGGTTTATAATATTATGTGTCTGCACATAGTATATCCAATCCATGTCATTTGGCATAGCCAAGGAACAAAGACATCCTCCTCCGGTTTTTTTTCTCGTGTATATGATGTCACCCTCCACCTCGTCGGTTGCAAGCCTTTTGATGGTGTTCACTCTCTGATAATTGAATAAGCGACTAGGGGTGGTAAACGCATAAAAAGCTTTAGTCACAAGTGATTTACATTATTTTCAAGCTGAATAACTGATGGCATTTCGGTTCGGTTGACTCAAGGAGGAATTATGCTATGACAAAACGCCTATTATTATTATTATTTCCACAAAAAATATAAAGAGGTTTAAACCTGCTTACTGGCAGGAATATAGTCGCTACGATTTCCGCGGCTTCCGTGCCCCATTCCAGCCAGTCAGCCAGGTCTTGGCTTGGCATCATCGATAAAACATTAAATGATGGAGAGGGCACACCTTTACAAAAATCCCCTGTTCCCCAACAGCAGCATCCCTCCTTCCTCCCCATTAATACTTTATTCCCGTTTACCATAATGATAATGACAATGATGGTCATCATCACTCTCAGTTTGGATTAGGTCGTATCCGCACTTTGAAGTTGGCAGGGTGTAATATAAGGTGTTGACGCCTGCCGCTTGATGTCCTAGTGTTTGCGTAACCCAACGTGGAACAAACATTAAAAGGTCGCCGTTATCACTTTTCTCGGTGTGTGCACCCCACTGTCTCCAGTCTCCAGTTTCGGCGGGCGGGTGGAATGGATCGAAAAAAAAGGTTGGTTTTTTTTTGTCTGACGGCGATCGGCGCTATTGTGAGGACGACGACGACGAGGCAGGGTATATGACGCTCATCCCAATAATAACATTATCTCTTTCCGCGAGTGTGGTGTGGCAGGGGAAAAAAGTGCGAGTTTTCTCTCCCCGACTAAATGTTGGGCTTGGAGGCTGCATTGCATTGCTCGGGTTCAGCGAATACATAAAAGCATAGCAAAGAATTACTCCCAGGCGGGTTGCTAAACCTCCTGCCGAGACTGAAATTGTTTCTCTGTGAAGCTCTTAACCACCAGTTTAGTGATACGATCACCAGATCTCTCCAAGGGCCAAGGCAAGAGTAAAGAGTAGTCAGCCAGGGAGGGCGAGTGAGTGAGAGAGAGAGAGTTGAGTTGTGAGTCTCCGAGAATGACTAACAGCCAACTCCGCCCATAGTTAGTGGCATACATAATAATACGTGTGTGGAGCCTAGTTAGACTTGCAGCTAAAGATTTTTTTTCTCCTCTTCTTCTGCTGTTGGGATAAAGTGTAACGCTATTTACCTGCCCATTACCCACCGCCAGCTTCAATTCTTTGATCTCTCAAGTGAAACCGTCCACTCCGGGGAGTTTCCCAATGTCTTTATTATGTACCTATAGCTGTTACTTCCACTCACTGCCTCGCCTCCCTGTGTTTCGAACAGAGAGCGAGAGAGAGAGAAAAAATAAGATGGGAAAAAACTATATCGAAAAGTTGGTGGATGGAATGTGGGGATGCCGATGCTGCTGTAATAAGACCACAGACCTCATGCACTCCAAAAGGAAACCGGGCTTTAGCAAACACTAAAGAAAAATGCCCCTTCAATTCCGCTGATTCGATAAATGAGAGGCTAGATTTGAGAGAGTCTATCATATGTATAATGTGAAGTTGAATGCGTGTGTGAAGCCAAAGTTGAATGCGTGTGTGAAGCCAGTACTCGCCCCATGTAAATTTTCTCCCGATGAGAGCTCCGCATGTCTGAAACTTTACTATGGATATGTATCGTGGCCCATTGCTACGTGTTCCTTATGGGGCGGCTTTTCGTATACAACGCGAGAAGCTTTACTGCTCCCTGATGATGAGAGAGTTGTATGCGATGGGATTGGGATGTATTGTATATAAAAAGCGAACATGATGTGTATAAAAAACGATGTGTATACAAGGATTTGTATAAAAAGCGATATTATGTATAAAATTGTTTGCTCACTTCATGCATAAAATTGTCCATAGGTGGCGTATGCTGTACGGATTGTAAATTACGGCGAGATGTACCTATGTGTGTGTGTGCAATGCAGGATTGAACGACTATGAAACGGCTGCTGTGCTGTATCAATAGAGATATAAGTGATTTTGCGAACTGTATTGTGGATTAATTATAATTAACTGTCTAGATTTAACGCCAGTCATTCATGTTATTGTGACTGGCCAAATAACCTAGTATATATATAGAGACATGCCTTTCGTGGTCCAGGCTAAGAGAGCAGGATTTACGGTATGAGACATGAGGAGAGGAGAGGAGCACAGTTGAGATCTCATTTTTAAGCTTGAAGTATTCCCGAACTGGGTTGGCCATTGGGGAAAACGCTTGATTTCTATTTGGATTCTTGTAGAAAAAAAACCGCACTGTTCTTTAGTATTCATAGGAGAGAATGGGTTATTGTGAGGCTTCTTATCCAACTTTTTCCCCCTTTCTCTTTTGTTTGTTTGGTGAAAGTTGTTTAGATGGCAAAAAAAGAGAAGGAGAGATGAACTGCCTATTCTCTTTCTTTTTTATTGACGTCTTTGAATGTCAGTGGTTGTAGTGAAGACCTTAAAGTCATTTCAATCAGGTTCGTGTGTGGGCCGCCACCAAAGTAGCCATGTTATTTTTCTAACCGATGATGATGACCGTACCCCGATGACTTTTTTTTATCTTCCCCAGCTCCCCGCATATATGAAATAAGACCCTATGCGTCTCTGGACATAATTAATTTATAACTGTAGCAATTAGTGCTGTCGAGGACGGAGGGTTGAGTGACTAGAAGGAAAATGGTCTTTCCCTCAGGTGGCAGAGGATAGTCCAACTGTTTCCTGAAGTAGGGGGACAGTTTAAAGGAGGACGGGAGGACGAACGAGCCCGGCATTTCATCACTGACTCCTTGATGAGCCACTTGAGCCAGTGAATTACACGGGGGGAAAAGTCAAGTTGGGTGAATTTCTATTTTTAACAACGGCAGTAATGTCGTCAAAATGGCCATTCTCTGCACACGACATCCCCTTCTTCCCCTTTCCTTCCACTCGTGGGCTCATTGAGAGAAATAGAGAAACTCAAAAACCTTCACTTTTGTTCCAGGCTAAAAGCCATTCCAAGAAAAAACGAGCAACTACTACTTCAAGTGCTTTCTGCTTTCCTTTGATCCAGAAGTATCAGAACCTCCGTTCCAGCCAGCTCCAGCTCCTCTCTACCTGGAAACTAAATAGAAACCTTGGGAAAGTATTAACTAATGATTGAATAACCTGCGCTAATACCACACCACATATGCACTTTTTCTATAAATTGCCACAACTTCCCACCAACATATTTACTTTTCCAAGTAATGAGGACAAAATCATTTGTACCCTTTCCCTTCCATTTCTCTCCTTCTCTTGGCCTTTTTTTTCAAGATGTGGCGTTTCCCCCAGATTCCCACTTGAAAACAAAATTTTGTTCTTTCCTCGGTCTCATCATCCATCCCAGAAAGTTATAAAGTGTCCTCGACGCCCACCACCATCACCACCACCACCACTACCACCGCGTCACTGTGAAACGAGACATAATCACGTTTGAAGTTTTGAAGAGACTATGCACATCCGTCGACTACCAGGCCACGACAAAGCAGGGATGACAGAAGCCATTAAACGGTTTTTTAGACTGTCATCAAGGTCCTGCTGCTCCCCTGTTTCTCCCTTGACTCAACTTTTTAAGTGCTTTGCTCTCATTCCATCATTTGCATTGGGAAAACAGGCCGTCGTCGTCGTCGTCGTCGCCTTGTGGGATTTCCCAGAAACAAAATGGCAAAATCCGTTGCACTTCCGGCATCAAAAACTCGTCATGCCACCTATGCACACATCATCCGCTTTTCTTATCTTTACACTCCATGTCACCAATAAAGTACATGTCATGCGCTGGAGATTGTCATCAACAGCAGTTGGCAGGAGAGAAAAAAAACTAAACTTTTTCCTCCAGCTCCCCAAATATCCTCTCCTCTAAATTCTTATATTTTCCCCAAAAATATTTTTTTCCTTGGCCCTATCGCATAATCATTGTGTGCCATAACAACGCAATAAAAGAGCACCGCCGCTAACGATAATGAAGATGATCTAAGTAGAAAAAAAAGGGAAAATGCCAGCGATTTTTTTTGTTCTCTCTGCCCTTTTCAATCTAGATTGCATGCGAAGGCGGGCAGAGTAATACGCAATAGGAAAAAAAGACCTTTTCCAGCAGAGAGGAATAAAAAACACTTCCTCCCTGCTCCCCTTTTTATGTTGACGGGGGCCACATGCATCACACCTAAGCATCCAGGAATACGAATAGTTTGAGGCAGTAAACTTGTTCCTGGATGGAGATCTCTCCATGTGTGCTGTTAACAACAAGTGTGTTTTCCCTGGAAAGTATCCTCCATCTTGTCTAACATCTCGAGGCGAAATCCGGGAAAAACAAGTAAAAAAACTCTTTTCCCCTTGTAGTTCATCACTGGAACAGCGCCTTTTCAACGCGGACTCATGCAAAATCCGATTTTCTTGGACTAGCACACCACGTTTCCTAGAACAATATTTTTCCCCTTCTGGATAGGGCTATCCCTTCAAAAAAAAAGAAGGTTATTTTGCAAAAAGGATTTTCCCACAAAAACCGATATTTTCCTCGTGTTTCGTGTATACATCCGCATTACATTACCGTTTTACCCCACCACAATCCCAACTCCTCACAAGTGTTGTAGGTGGTAGGTAGGTAGGGTTTGTGCGAAGATAGGGTTTCCTCCTCCTTTCCTCCTAAATCCATCCTTGTAAACTATCTTTTGGTGGTGGTGGTGTGGGGTTTGGAGTTCCAGGTTTTGGGCCAGGCTGGCATTAGGCTAAAACTAGCTGCTGCAAAATTATTAATAGTAGTGGAGTCAATGAATGTCTTCATTACCATATTATTACTATTTATGTTGTTCCACCGACGAGGGCACAAACACTCGGTCCTTTTCTTTTGATAAGGAAACCTCGAAATGGGCCGGACGGCACTCGGGAGCGCCAGGAATGTGATCAG
The DNA here is from genome assembly GCA_036850665.1 of Dicranocentrus wangi. Lineage (NCBI taxonomy): Eukaryota > Metazoa > Arthropoda > Collembola > Entomobryomorpha > Entomobryidae > Dicranocentrus > Dicranocentrus wangi. The sequence goes on along the minus strand of JAANSN010002357.1, from coordinate 14,416 downwards.
TGATCATTTAGCGTGATGAAAGTTGGTTGGTTGGTTGTAGTAGCAGTCATAACAGAAATAAAATGAACAAAAACCATATCCATCCCCGTCCACGCCATCCAAGGCTTTTAGTCATTTTAACTGATATTTATATGTTTATTAGAAAGAAGAGGGCTAGCAATTGTCTCGTGGATAAACCTTCACACGCCAAGCTTTTCCATAATAAACTCTCTACTCTGTCTGCTTCATTTTATATTTTGATTTTATGATCATGCGAATACATCATGTTGTTGCTAGTTTTCTTCCCGAGCTGGAATCCCGAGAAGCCTCATTTGGTCCAATTCAATGTGGGGGATGAGCTCGTTATGTTGGAATGTTTAAAAGTGGGAGTTCATTTTGCAAAATAAGTTAGCTGTTTACTATTTACAACTCTTGCCCTGCCAAACATCATCGCATCGTCAGCGACATGGAAATTACGACAAGTTCCTGGAAATTTCCCTGATTTTTGGCGTAAAAAACACTTTCAGTGATGCCCTGCAAAAGCAAAGTTCCCTAAGTTATCTTAGCGTAGGCGACTTGGCGTCTGTGGGTGGCACGTCAATATTGACAGCGAGAAAACTTTGTTTTCACTACCACTCTCCGTGCAACTTTTACCGCTCCCACTTGCCAATTTGTATTGTGCGTAGGTGTGTAGCACGAATAAAAACTAGGGCGTCCACCACCGAGAAAATATGAATTAGGCAAAGAGCAAAGGGACCAGGCCTTCGTGGATATCCAGGAAGGAGGGGTGTAAACAAGACTTGGAAGATTTTTTTTTTCTGAACATTTTTTTTCGGCTGCAAGATTCTGTTTTTTTACCCACTTTCAATTCCGTTTGTGTAACCATATTCCCCGTATAAACTGCATATATGAAAGTAAGAGAGGCATGCTCGTCAACAACCTTGCTCAACCTTAGCCAACAACCGAACCCTGTCTCTACTTTTTGCACAGGCTGCTAGATCTCGGGATGTATTGAAAGAAGAAACGTTTTTTTCTTTTTGTGTACAAGATCCCCTCCATATCGCATTACACCTAACAGGCTCCCTCTCTGACTCGACGAAATATAGAGACACCTTCTTTGATCACCTCGAAAACCGGGGGAAAACCCTGGGATTCTATCAGCCAAATAGGTACATGTCCAAGTGATACGGCTACTTTTCAATTTCTTTCTTCATTATAGAAAATATAATATTCCCTCCCTGCCAGAGAAAAAGTTCACTTTGTTCACCTCACTTCACTCATTCTCTGTCTTGCCGCATGAATGACTCTCCTCCTTCTCCTCCTACAACTCCTCTCCTCCTCACTGTGTGTCCTCCATTGTCTCCCTTTTTGGATCGGGTTTTATTGCCCAGAATATAAAAAAGGGACAGAGTGAAAATGATATCAGCCGTGTAACGTGTGAGTTACCTTAATATGTAAATTTCCACTACGTAAAAAAATACACCACCACCACGATCACCATCACCACCACCACCATCTCTATACCTATTGTCATCCGAAAAAAAAGGATCCGAAAAAGATTTTTTTTTTCTCCAGCTTCTCTATTTTCTTTTCTTGTTACCACATCACCCATGTAAGATACCCTTGAGCGTTTGTTAGCTGTTTTTACTCCAAATTTGCTTTCCATATACAGAGTATTGACAACTCAGCGGAATTCTTTTAGCTAGATGAAAAACTACGAGATCGAAACCATGCATGACAAGATAAGTTTTTTTTCTCTTCTTCTTCACAGACAGAAACCCACACATCATTAGAGTCTCTCCCAGCGGAGAAGTAGAATATTGGTGGAAAAGAAGAATCTTTTCGATATCACTTCTCCACACACACACACACACACACACACACACACACACACAAAACAGACACGAAAATGTGATACAACCTTTTACCAACACCGATCCAACAGCAACGGACCTGGTCTTCTTGAGTTGAGTAATATCAGGGGGGGGGCTGAGGGCCCGTGTTGTGACGGTGCCCATCATTTATATATTTTGGGGAGCAAAAAGAAATGTACGTGCCTGAGCTATTTCTTGGCTTGGAATATAATATTCTGGAGGAAAAGTAAAGCGGAAAAAATATATGTACGCGAATAATAATTTATCGCAAGCAGTCTCCTCTCATCCATTCAAGTGTCAGTCAGTCCGGCTGCTCCCTGTTCATTTTTAGTTTATCATCAACATGGGCAGATATTGCTGACAGATGTTTGAGGAAAAAAAAAACTATATAACTCAACTCCGAGTACAACAGATTAACATTGTTTTGCCCCTTGTGAAACTTGAGAGAGAAAGTTTTTGCTTTATGATAAGAGGAGATGAGAGGACCATGCACTTCCGCTGTTTTAAAGCTGACCTCCCTCCCTCCCTCCTGTTCAGCTAGACTTTGCAATGAGGATAATACACGAGTGCCGTGTGATATATATCGTATACTATATAGGGGATATTGAGAGAGCACGCCTCCAACCTAACACCTTTTTTGCCTCCAAAATTTTAGTCCCCACTTTTATTCTCTGAATTGGGCTGTTGCCGGGAGAGAAGCGATGAAAATAGTAGTAGCGTCGCTCAACTTGCCCACTTCATTTTTTTTTGTAGTATAGTGGAGCAAAACCACCGTGTGAAAGACGGCGGACAAAGTGTAAGTGGGCCAGTGGCACCTTGTCTTGAATGGCGTGGCAGCCATGATGAGGATATCACTCTGGAAATGGTAATGATGAGAAATTCCAACTACACATCTACTACTACTACTACTACTACTATCACTACTTCTCCTCCGTACATTTGATGATGAAAAGATGTGGAGGGCTAAAAGGGAACGCGAAATGAACAACTTTTAACTTGAAATGGTTAAAGTTATAAAAAAAATGAATATTTCCAGTCCACATATCCCATAGCTTGAGGCACCGGATTTTCTAACAAGATGGCATGTTTTGGGAGTTGGTCTTTCCCACTTTTCCCCCTCCATCTCTCTGCAAAGGTACTCGTGTCTTTTCTTCCCTTTTCAAAACAGACTTTTTTTATTATTTCAGAAAGAAAGTAGTACTTCGTCGTGGTCTTATGTTGTTCAGATATTTTGAAGTAGCCTTGAGGGAAGGAGAAAAGTACACCATTTTCCCAAATAAAATGCTATTTTATCTCGTTTTCCCCACGGTTTTTGCCACATCTTTTTCCAATTCATGACGAGATCTCTCTCTCTTCTGTCTGCGTACAGAGTTTCTGCGTATGCAAGCTCTTCAGTGTTGTTTCATGTGGGTGCATCCCCTCCCACTTCAGACAACTCCCATGCATCCTTGATATTACAAAGAGAAAAGGAGAGAGAGAGCAAACAGAAAGAACCAGGCCAGAATATTTTCCTCCAAAAAAAAAATTTTTTTTCTTCTTCTTTTCCAATACACCAAGGGAAATCAAACCATCGATGATGATGATAAATAAACTTTTTAAATCAGTAAACAATCATATATATATATATGGCGAACAAAAAATGAAAACTTTTCTGCTCTTTCCCTCTGAAAAACTTTGCCCATTCCCGTTCCTTCCCTCCTCCGTGACGGTCACAAAAGGGAGGATGATATCTTAAAAGTAAATATATTCCCCTTGTAGTGTTACACATACTACTCACACAGCCTGCTTGTATTCTTCAGGGAATGTGGGTGTCCATGTCGTGTTTTGTAGTTATCGTTTTTTGGTGTATTCTCACGCCAAACATTTGAATTCATTTTCGGAATGCCCATATGTACTACCACCACCAGCCCCCCACTCCCCCACAAACGGGCCACAATAAGAATGACTGTACGTACGGCAACTTGAAAGAATATTTTCTCGTCTTGTATATTCCTCTCGTATATTTCTTGAAAGAATGTCTGTTTCTCACCCCTGTAAAAACTTTCTCCCAAGTGGGGATCTAGCTGTCCAAGATATTTCCGCATTGGAGGCACTATAGTCCCATGTAAACACGAAATTATTGACAAAATTTCTCCCCTTTTGGGTATAACACCTCGCAGCCCATTTTTTTCGGAGGTGTGTGCCAGCATCTCTGAGAAAAAAAAATTTTCAATTGGCAGGGAAAAAAATTGTTCTGTTTTTAGGAAAGAGGAGGGAGACCCTTTTTTACGGTTACGTGGGCTTAGAAAGGGAGTGAAACGTGTTGCAAAGGAATAACTCCTTTCACCTCACATTCAAAAGAAGGACCAAAAAAGAAACTGGTTCTTTTGAGAAAAAACGGAGAGAGAGAGAGGTGGTGGTGGAACATAAAGGTAGAATTATTTTAGACCTCCACTCCACCTCACCATCTCCCTCCACCACCAAACGAAATACACCTTGTGAATATATTTTTTTCGTTGATACTTTCACCTTGGAAGTTATATCCCATTCCATGGCATATTACCTTTCACGTTTTTCATCGTGGCCTAGTTGTGCAGAAGAATGTTTTCATTGAGGCATGAAAAACATCTGCATGTAGTTAGGCATTTAGTTTTGTGTGTCGACAGACGACGTCACGCTTACGTTGACACTTATTTCCCCATCGTTTGGGTGCTCTCCTCCTCCTTCTTAGCCCCAGCCTTTTTTTTATTTATGACTGTAAATATTTACTCCAGTGTTGTGCCTCTGAATTTTACTCATTTTACCACATGAATATAAATATGGGATCTAGTCAGCTAGGTTTTGCGTAGAGGAAAAGCTGTATATGTAAATCGCCGCTGTTCCCCGTCGTCGTCGTCGTCGTCGTCGTCCTCCTCCTCCTCCTCCTCCTTCTTCTTCTTTCAAAGGGAACACAACGGGAGCGTGCCTTTTTATATCTTCATCTCTGTTGTCTCTTCCACTTTGCTAGCCACCAGCCATTGTAGTCAACTCAATAATGTGCTTGTTGTCCTTTCAAATGAATATCTTAAGTTTTCCCTTGGAAAATCTTGGCGGCTCTGTGGCAAGGCACGTTTTGCTCCCATGAACGCCAACGCCAAGTTAAGTTTGTCTAAAAAAAATTCAAAGTGGACGGACGCACACCCTCCGCGCCGCGTACATAATATTTTCCTCCGAGCATTGGCATGTTAACAAGCCTGAAATTTGTTTTGTTTTCGGGGATTCAAAGACTTGAAAATTCTTTCTTGTTGCCGAATTCCGAACTCGGTTATGGATTTTTATGCATGTAGGAGGAGGATGAGGAGGAGGATGGCAAATGGTTGTTGCAGTTGTCACCTCCTAGTGCCGAGGTTAGACACAGAGTCTCTAAAACTTTTTTACAAGGACATTGGGGGCATTAAGATGTAAAAATGGGGGGTATAGAACTCTACGGCGGACGTAACTATGCAATGTGGTGTATAGTTTGCTCAAAACGGGAAGCAGCTAAGAGTCGCGCAGTTGTTTCACAATTGAAGCATTTCTAATATATAAAAAAAACTTTTTCATATTTTTCAAGCTTCCAAAAAAGAGAAGAAAGAAAATACCGGTTTGGTGTGTGTGTGTGTGTATGTGCTCCGTTGAAAGTATTTCCAAATTTTCCCATTTCTTTGAATATTGGATAATTTTAATATGAACATTATCACACTTTGTTGCCTTTCCCATTCTCCTGTAAAAATAGATAGATATACATATATATAACATATGGACTGTAGGCGTGTCTCCGGGTTTCCACTGCATTTCCAATTTTAACACAAAATTCTCCATTTCCCTGGTAGAATTCACTTTCACCTTAAAGGTCCTATTTTCCCCAAGTGTGCTCACAAAAAAAATGGGAGAGAGTGGGGGTTTCACTGGAGAAATGAACTGTTGTTGCTATATTACTTTACGGGTGAAGAAATCTCCAGTGAAAGAGAGATTTTCTCTCTCTCCCTTTTTCTCACTCATCCACTCAGTCCACTCAAGAGTGAGACGAGAACTCTAAAAAAACGACGAGGAGACGAGGAGAGGACGAGTCCTCCTGAACGAGAGGAGCGACGACGACGGTAGAGTAACATACGAAACAGATTTGAAAATGAAGAATATCCCTCCAGCATCCATACATTTTGCCTAAAAAAGCAATATGGTTTCTTTCCCGTTGGAAAAAAGAGAAGTAAGTAAATACAAGCTTGGAGGGATTATTTTCTTTGCATAAATAGGTAAAGAAACAATGTTTCCTTCTCCACTGCTGCTAGCATTTTGCAATAAACAAAAAAGAAAATACTGTTGACTGAATGTGAACTGGCACTTATCTCCCCGTTTTTTTTCCTATTCTGGAATTATTCCGGCATTAAAAATGACAGGAAAATAGTTGAGCCATAATTTTCCCGTGTTATACGGCATCCGACGAAAGAATAGAAAACGGAATAACATTAAGCTTCACAGACATTCAACCAAAGTTTCATGAAAAGATGGGATGTGAAAAGCATAAAAATCGTTTTTATTAGTTGGCAAAAGACGAAGTAAATTTCCCTTAGAACGACGAATATACATATAGAGCTGAGCTGCTCTCGCTAAAAACCCCACTAGTCATTTTTGCTGAGCAAGTTGAGCAATTTTTCCCCCTCTTCTCTTCACCACAGTTTATTTCCTCCACGTCTGGCGTCTCGACAAAATCTGTCATCCTCACGTATAGAGAGAAAGTAAGTAGTAGTAGTAGTAGTAGCTTTCTATATAACATGCCATGTTTTCTTTCCCCGTCGTATCATGTATATCCTTTCTTTCGAACCCATTACAATATTTTTTGTACGAATAAAGTGACAAATAACCAGGATGCTTTTGTTTCCTTGCTGGAGGAAGAAAGGGCAAAAAAACAAAAAACCTCAGTTGAGCTAAAAACTCACATATTTAGCTCACCTTTGTTGGCCCTGATGATCCATTATGATCGTAGTTGTTTTTGTGAAGGACTACTACCTGGAAAAAGGTAAAAGCGTGGCAAACTGCTTTTGTGTGTGTGTGTGTGTATAAACAGGGACACACTCAACTTAACTTTGTTTGAGTTTAATGTTCCTGGAAGAAAATATGCGTTGGAGTTGACTGTCAAAAAGTCACCCTGCCTGCTCCCTTTCCACTTGCTGTTTTTTTCGCGGAGGATGATGAAGAGAGCGAGCTCCCCACGTATTTTCAATGCAAACAAGGTCGACGACGCGAGATGAGATTGTAAGACAAGAGGAGCTAGAGAGACCTCCTAGAGTTCAGTTGAAACGGGGAGAAATATGGGATTCCCTGAAAAAGGCAGTCATGAAGCCCTTCACAACTATATAGTAGTGCACGGGGGGAAATGTGAATGCATATTATGCAAGGCTATCAAAAATCTTGTGGATGGGATGTAATGTTGATGTGGGAGAAATACAATGTGGCCGTAAGAAAGACCGTTGGTTGGTATATTAAAAGTGAAGAGAACTAAAAGGAGGAGAGCACACGGCGGATGGATGGCGGCGATGAGGTTTGGAGTTTTATTAAAATCCACCTTTTCCCACCACCAATTTCCACCCAGTTGCTAAAATTTTTTCCCCTAAAGAAATGATGCACCACCATTTTATTTGCTGGTACCTTGCCCCAGATTTTCTTTTTTGGGTTGGAGCACAAACTCATGATGATGACGATGCGACGGTGGTAGTGGTGCTGATGATGATGGTGGTGTGTGTGTGATGAAGACGATGCATGATGATAATCATCTTCACGGTGTTGGTAGCACTAATATGGAGGTGGTCATACTTTGTGGTATACTGTGAGAACTCCAGTTGGGAGTCAGGTTGTTGAGCCTGATATGTGAGTGTTCCTCCTTTTAAACTGGGTATGCCAAGTGGGAAAAGGAGGGAGGAGGGTGGAGAACATGAGGGAAAAAACTGGTGGTTATTGCGGTGGATGAAAGGCTGTATAGCTATGGGAAACAATGTAGAAGAATAGGTATGCATTGCATATGGACTAGGTGAAAAACTGTATATCAAACCCTTTTCCAATGGCTGCCTTTTCCGGAACAACTTATTTAAAAATTAATCTAGTCGCAAAATTATTATTCCCAAGTTTTAATGGATAGGGGATACGACGCTAGGCTCAGTTTGCAAAATCAAAGGCGTGCTCCACATTTTCAAACTTTTCTCGCTATTGGCCAAACAAGTAAAGTTTTTTTTGTGTGTGATTTATGGGGAAAATGATTATTTTAGAAGAAGCTCGATACAACTCTCCTGAGAATTCAATAATTTTCAGTGATTTTCTTATGGTATCGTAAACAATAACTGTGATAGAGAGAGAGAGTGGGAGAGAAAGAGAGTCGGCAAGTCTCTGGGAAGATATTTTTAATGACATCATTAGAATGCTGGGTTCCTCAATAAAATACTCGGAGCGGAGAGTCCCACCGAGAGTTTTCGTCCCCTCAACAACTTCAAAAAGACAGTAACTTGGTCATAAAGAAAACACTTGGTTGTACATAGAGAGATATAACAACTTTATTCCGATTTCCGTGTCCCAACTTTCCCTTTCAGTTTCATTAAACACGCCCTGTCTTCCACCTGAACTTTAAATGGCTCAAACTTTTTGTATTCATCTGGAAGTTCCTCTGGAGACACTTTTTACATTTCCTAAGTGTCCCCTACTCCCTCCAGTGTTTCAATTTTTTGGCAAAAAGACAGAGTTGTTGATAACAAAATATATTTTAGATTGGAGAGTTATCAATTTAAAAACGGAGGAGGGCTGCTATTATGATGGCTGCTGTTCCTCCCCGGGAAACTTTTTGCCTTGAACTAAAAACTCTGCTCCTTCCAAATGTTGAATGTGGTGGTGGTGGTGACACAGTTGGTCCATGAGGATATAGCCTGCGTTAATCGCGCTTCGCGTCAGTTTCCCAACCCAACCTGATGTGCTCCTCTCACCAACTGCGTCCAAATGATGAGTGTTTCCACTAAGCCAATTCATAATTGAAGATTCCACATTGCTGATGAGGAGGGGGATCCCTACAGATAGTAATTAAAGGGAAGGGTTTGCAGGCTGAGTCTGGCTGGAAACCTATATGCGCTTTCTTAATTTCTTGAAAACACCAACCGCTCCGCCACACACTCATTATGTTTTATCACAACAGCCGAATCACAAAACTGAATTAACGGACATGTATCACGAGACACTAAGGTGCAGAAGGAGCATTCCACCCGTCACGGTTTACTTTGCAGTGGATTCCTTCAATTGAATTACCGCTTCATTAAAAGGTGCCGTGTACGAAGCTTTCTTCCTAAATACCACATTGAGACAAACCATGACTCTCTCTCTTTGTCTGGGTGGTGGTGGCTAGTAGTGTCTACAATCAAAAGTTGGACTTTCAGTTGGCGGAAGAAACATATACATATTATACATGGTATACCTGCTCCACCTCGGATTGCTACTATTACTACTACCACCCTGGGTGACCTTTTTTTATCAATCTAGAGTGCCCGTCTATATTACTCTCTTTTGTTAGATTTATGATTTTGCACTGGAGCTCTCACACATTTCACGTGTGTGTGTACTTGCACTGTTTCCGTATGGTTTAAGAGGAACATACAATTTTATGGTTTTCCCTTCTCCTTCTTCCTTGGACAGCAGCCTACAAGGGAAATTTTTTTTCTGCCTCGACGAAATTCCTTTTGCTCACTCCTGAGCCATATTCTCCCGGCTGCTTTTATTCTCTTACCTGCCCTATAAGTGCAAGCATCAGCAGGAAAATGAAATTATCAAGATTACAAGAGGGAAAAAAGGGATATTATCTGGGATGTGGATGGGATTGACTTCTTTTCAAGTTAGAGTGGTCACTAGCAATTTTGCCCTTTTTCTACTTTCCCCATTATTATTATTATCATTGTCATCATTCTACCGTAATCTGGGGAAAACATGTGGATGTCGAATCGTTTATCTTTTCTTTCCTTTCGTTCGTTCGTCTTCAACTCGCTCGTTTTTTCTCCTGCTGCAAGCAAGTAGGTCGTCTCGTAAAAAAACAAGTGAATGGGATAGACATTGCTTTGCTGCATATAGACAAGTGTTTATCGTCATATGAGACCACCACCACCCGAACATACCATTATTAATATTATTATGGATATTGCGTACGTGTTCAGTGGGTTCCGGGCGGAGGGAGGAGGGGAGGGGAACTTATCGCTTAAAAAAACTCCAGGAGGAAGAGGAGGAGGTCGTAGAAAAAAAGCTTCAGGTAAAGCGTCGTTCGCTTCCCTACTCAACTGATACCCATTTCACTGGTATGCATGCTAAAAAATGAGCTCATAAGTATGCATTATGTGTTCATTCCTTATGAGTAATGAACATTTAGCCTCTGTGAGTTGTACACTTGCAAAAAACGTCTACTACGTTCTACCTCTAACGTAATAATAATAATAATAGCGGAGCGGAGCGGAGAGCACTATAAAATATTGAGTTTGTCCAAGAGTAAAATTTTGAAAATGGATGTGAAATCTTTTATAATATTAAATTTCGGTTCGTTCGTGATGTCAATCAATTACACATTTGAAGTACCGGATGATGATGATAATAATAATAATAGAGTCACTTGAAAAAGCTGAGTACTTTGATTTCACCAACTTTTCTCAACATTTTACCAACAATCCACTTATACATCAATAATATAATATGTCGTCATTTCGCAACCACTTCAGGTCCTCTCCAGGCCTTGAATCCCCTCTGGCATGTAAAGCCAACAAATATACATAGCTTCAACCTTCATAACACAAACGTCTCGCTCTCATCGTCAGCCTTCCTCCAACACAGCTCCTCTCATCATCAGTCTCCATTAAAAATTACATTTTTTATTGTTTCCCAGTCAATCTAAGCGAATGAATTGACTACATGGGCAAGCAAATTTGGGAAAGGAAAGGCCTAATAAGTATGTACCTCATTTTCCGTATGTGGTGTGTAATGACTAAAAGTCATAATATATTATGCTTACCCAACCAAACGTGGTTGGTATCCCTTTCAGAGAGCTTTTCCCCGTCTCCAAAGGAAATTACACCCTTTTAGCTAAATTAATGAGAGAAAGGGGAGAGGAAAAAGAAAAAGAATTTTGAATGGAAATGGAGAAAAATATGTGATAATGGCTCTCAATCTTAATGCTGTTCTCAGCTTACCTACTTTTACTTTTCATTATGCTTGGCCAACCGAACACCCAACCATCACCATCATGCACCTTCAACTTCCCTTTGCAAACACTCTCATTTTCCTCTCAAGCCTCGTCCCCACCCACTGTCGCCCACTCCGTCACTCTTGATGATGACGGGGCGGGGAGGAGGAAGAAAAAAAAGTCAAAGCAACTTTGAAAATCAGAGCCTTTGAGTTCCGAGATAATGATGAAGTGAGCTTTTTGATATTTATAATAACCACATGTGGTGGTCGAGCATTTCAACTACGAATTAAACTACTCGACTCCTCTGCGTATAACCCGTTCCCTTCCGAAACACATCTATAATATTTTTTTTTCGTTAGATGCATATAGATATGAACCTTCAAGGTTTTTTTCTTCTCTTCTCTTCTCTTCTCTTCCTTTCTTTCTCTTTTACCTTACTTGCACATGATCATTATTTGTCTATTTGTTTTTTCCCTTTATCTTCGACTATCGAGTCGTTCTGGCTGTTTTGCCCGGAAAACGAGAGGGTCCCAGCCAAAGAGTGAATTTATTAGAGAGAGAGAGAGGGAGGCGGAGGAGGAGAGGAGACGAGGACGAGGAGCTGGGAGAGAAACGCAAGCCTTTTTCTCTCCTTGGGCTCTCACCGGATACATAAAGAGAGTTTATGATGGTGGAAGTTCAGTGAGCGGAAATGAAGAGGGAAAAAATGCTTTGCTATTTCCTTCCTAAACACTGCTTACATCTGCTCAAATTCTCCTTCATATCATTCATTTCGTTTCGTTTTAAGTCATCCATCCCTTCATGTGTGCTTTAAGTGCTATTAACTACAAAAACACACTCACGGACACATGCCGAAATTGTGGGAAGAAGAAGCCTATATGAGGAGGAGGACACGACGGAGAAACTAGCGCGCGGCTTTACTTCTTATAAAACATAAAACCTTTCACCCAGTTTGCACAACTCACATCAGTGATTACAGAGAGAGAGAGAGAGAGAGAGAGAGAGAGAGAGAGAGAGAAACTGGCTCGGATTCGCTAATTCTTTCCCAGTCGTCCTTGTCCCCATTCGAATGTCATCGGATATAGTAATTTAAGTTATTACGAGTTTATTTCCAGGATGCGGAATCCCAAAATTTATATGTTGTCAGTTGGCTCGTAAATCTAAAAAGGTAGCCAAAGAAAGGTTCTCTATAACGGGAAGAAAAAGAAGAAAAAAAAATCACGGAAGGAGTCTGAATTTGCAAACCTGATTTTCCAAGCTGGAAAGCAGGTAACGTTAATTTTTTTGTTCCGTCGTCCGTGTGTGCCCATCCCACATGGAGGAGTCTCAACCAGCCCCATAGTCTTTGTTCCTTTTCGGATCGGTGACTTTCAACTTGCAAAAAACTTGGATCAAAATGCGCATTCAGGAGTTGAATCCGGGCATTTCTGGGAAAGACATTAGTATTCATGGCATCATTGGGACTTGTATTATTGTCAACAAATGTAAAACCGTTTGAGATCATCATCATCATCATCATCATCGCTGCATTACACAATGCAAGGCACACTTTCTGCAGAAAAAGACTATCCTCCAAACTCCATTCTGGTTCCTCCTTCCTTGATGTGTCTGCCTGCCTGCCTCCCTTTCCTTGGCGTGTAGATGAGACGGCGATGACAACGATAATGATGACTTCAGTGGAAGGTTCCTTTATTTGTATGCGAATTTGAGAGACACTGAATGAAACTAATGTGTAAAGAGGAATGACAAGACGACGACGAGTGAGTTGGACTACGGAAAAAAATTGTCTACTTTTTCCTCGAAAGCTATCTCCGTCCAAAAAACCCCCTATTTCCCTCCACTTACTCCAAAATAAATGGATGGGAAGCTACATGGCGAAATCTTTATTTTTTCTTTTGCACGCTTTTCACTCTGCTCATTGGTGAGTGAACGTGGAAATGAGGGAAGGAAGCAAACAAAAATGCGTAATTTGTGAAAATGCATGGGGACAAACAAGCAGAAGAAAAAAATAAATACACGCGAGCTGGAGCTGACTATCTTCCTCACGTGCATAATATTAAAGTAGTACATGATATACTTTGTCATTATCATCGTCATCATTACACTTCCTTCCTTACTGTCATTATGTAAGGAGATGAGCAGATGGTATTTCTTGCTTTTTCCCCTCCACCGTTGACATCCCATTCTTCCCTTCATTTTCCTAAAAAAAACGGTTTTCGCATAACGTTCGTTTCTCTCGTCTCTCCTCCCTCTTCACCAATCATCCATGGCTATATACATCCTCCTCGTGTAAATATTTTTGTTTGTTCTCATCCACAAACAAAGATGGACCCGGATTTGCATATCTGTCAAAAAATATTTTCTGGGAAATGGACTTGAACTCTGGTTCGTTTTAATCCATTCGTCGGAGATCGGTTCGGTTTAGTCTCTATCTAGCTATCTATAAAGCTTCGACTTGGACGAGATTTGGAAAAAGCTGCATTGGTGCAACAAGGCTACATATATCATGCCTGTAATGCCAGAGATGAATGTATATGGATAGAATTCATTTCTGCATTTCCAATTTCCCCCCCTGGAAATCATAATTATATCAGCAGAGTGGTGTTGCGGTGAGTGGAGGTCCAAATGAAAAATAATACGGTTTACGATTCCGCAACATAATTTCCATAAGCATTTTCTACGGTATGATGATCCTATGTAAATCGACCCGACTCCATTCCCGGCGTTTGGTCAAGTTTGGCACAAAATTGAATATAAGGTTAATTATTATGATTTCCATTTTGGTGCCCGAAATCCAGAGCTCCCTTTCTCCAAAACTAATTCCCACTCGTATTGATTGTGTTGGTCTGGTATTTCGGTTTTGAGTTTTGGAGTTGGTTGTTGGGTAGGCGTGTACAGCAATTTCTTGGAAGTGTTTTCCAACGGCAATTCGTCGAATTCCGTGAACAATAGAGCACTTTTGTATTTGTATTCTCCAATTCAAAATCCTTGGTAAATATATACACATATTTTTGGACAAAGGGGGGAGGGATTTCTTGGCTGGATGGAAATACACCTCTCCCCCCTCCCCCTCCCTCTCTCTCTCCTCCAGAAAAAAAACCGTGTAAATCCTTTTGTTCGATTTTGAACGAAGAGGAAAAGTGGAAATAATGTAACGGGTTGGAAGTTGATTCAAAGTGAAACTGGGAGTCAGGTTTGATCCACCCTGCTTAAGGTACTATATAACTGGGCAACCCCCAGCCTCCCTCTGGATACTCAAATGTATTACAGGATAGGATATGCAAATTAACTTGACACAAAAACAACATACAGGCATGTATCACAACAGTCAGCCTCCAACCAAACCAAAAATACAACATTTCCAAACGTGCAG
>JAANSN010002356.1:0-24659 GCA_036850665.1 Dicranocentrus wangi | reverse complement strand
CTGTGTGTGTGTGTGGGAGCTGGGAAATGAATTATTCAGGTTTTTGGACAAACACACAATGTTTATGAATTTTCCTCAAAAGTTTTGTCTGGGGAAAAGTGGCTGCTACTCCTGCCGCTGCTGAATCACTAGCGTAATTTGCAAGGATTCAGGATTTGACTCAGGAAGCGTGATAACAGTTCGCCGAAACAATTTCAATTCCATTGTATCCCCTTTTATGCTCCGTTATACTTGCATTTTGCATAATAAATACGGGAATTTGGCTAACACACACACACACACGTGTGTGGAAGGAGACCATTGTGAGTTTCACCTATTGTCATTCTCGTCGGCCTAATTCAGCGAGTAGAAATAGAGTAGAGCTCATGACAGACAGGGATTAGAAGGCGGGGAGACGGGAAAGCCATACAGTTTTTCGCGAAGGTGAGTGAAATAATAATCGTTTATGAAATGAGTGGAAACAGGAACAGGAGTTTTGCAAAAAAGAGTTGCAGAATGGCCGTCATTGCAGGAAATGAATAGAGCCACTCATTAGGCCCAGGTGTTTATCAGACCACACAATGGGTGCACTGCGTATAATAACAGGATTCCGGGATGACTCAATATTCGCGTGGGATAGGCAAATTCAAATCATGTAATGGGCATGTGGCTGCTGGAGGAGCGTTAGTGTGCCATATAATGGGCATTTTTGGCCATGCGGTACCAACGCCAACTACCACACTTTCAACTTTCCTCCTCTGTAAAAAGTTATGGGCCGGCAAAGTAGGATATTATGATGGGTGAAAGTTGGCAGAGTGATGATTCACGAAAGTTTTAAAAGTTTTGCGAAACAAGGTCATTTTACCGTTACGTGGTGCATAAATGCAGATAGTGAATTCACGAGGAAACGGCGTGACACCTTGCTCAGTAGATTTTGACAACAACCTAGTGTTGAGCCGAATCCTATCTCCATTCCAACAGATCATTCAGTATACATTTTGAAAAACTAAACGGAATCAAAGTCAGTCCAATAACAATCCGTAACACATTCATAGATCACAGTCACCGAGTCACCATACAACCCTTAGTATCTGTAATATTCATATGAACACTGGCTAGTATTTCAAATTAGAAACGGAATTAAAGTCTGTCACATTCAAATAATTTTGACTTAGTCCATAACTACCTAGCCTACGCATTACGTTATTTCTTTCTTCGACAAGTTAATCATACCTGCAAAGATTTTTCTATGTCTATAACTACCTAGCCTACGCATTACGTTATTTCTTTCTTCGACAAGTTAATCATACCTGCAAAGATTTTTCTAATGTGAATGTTTTCAGTCATTCTTCGACATCCCCTTCAGGGTGCTACCAAACCCAGCTACCAGCCTACGCCTACCAAACATTTTGCCAGAAATCCCAACTCAATTGTCTGGAACAATTATGGTAATTACCGGGCTTGTTGTTGTGAATGCACACTTGACTGCGTTGGAAATTAGGTACTTGACTGCAGCCTATCCACATCCACATCCACAACCCATGAATTCACCGTATAGTTTTCCCTCTTAATATTAATTTGAAGCTATATGCTTGTGTCAACGTACGTGACTTGCTTTAGGATCTTTTTTTAACCTCCTTCTAAATGTTGTCCCATTCATTACCAATTCATAAGGGGTAGCTCCCATAATTACGGTGGTCGTTCAACTGCAAGTAGCCGAAATAATACGAGCTACTTGAGAACAAAACAAAAGAAAAAATGTGAGTTCAGGTGGAACGGAGGAGAAATGTTTCGCAAAATTTCATTTTATGTATTATTTGCACTAGAAAGTCCCCTATACCACTTCCCAGCCCACCTAAATTTCTCATAAATCCTCTTTTCACCACAACGTCTTTTGGTGGCTGTGTTGGTGTTATTTTTTTCTTTTGAAACTTGAACCGTTACGTTACCGTTATATCCTCGATCCCATCTAATGAAATCGTACTATCGTATTCGTATGCCTGCCTCCTCCCCATTACACCTACTCTCGTGACGATTGTGATGAAAGATAAAATGCAGATGTTGAAGTGAAATTTTAGGTGTGTAATCGCTCTCCCATTTTATACGCTTTCTCACGTGTGCCAGGATCATTTCAGCCGGCTGAATGCGAGTCGATTATAATCATAAATATATTGAAAGGGTTGACAATAACATTCATTTTATGCATGAAATCACCCTTCTCTCATTCGTTCCTACTCCATCCATCCATATATATCCACACAGTATAATAGTTTAGTGTAGCATATATTTCACTTCATTATTTTCTGACTGGTCCATAAACTCACCGGAGAAATTATAGAGGGCTAAAATTATCTGTAAAACAATCCACTTCCAAGCTTGCCACTACACTTTTAGCTAATACATATCATGTGTGCCCAAATCCAAATGATGATTGCTAATGTGATAGTAAGTAAGCCTACCACTTACTACACACACGTCACCCAAGCGTGTATATAGTATACGAAAAAATATACAACGTTTTTACTACGTTGTTTTTACCCCTTTTTCAGGGACTACGACTACGCACAACATGTAGATTACACCCCAAAAAACCATTAATTTTCTCCCAATTTTATAGCATTAGCACAAGCAGGTTTTTAATGCAAATTACAAATTACACAATTTATTTGCGAGCTGAGCAGCTATTGCTCAAGGCCAATGAACGAGAGAGAGAGAGAGCTGTTAATATCCCTGTTGTTAAATTAACCTAAACGCGAGCAAGCTTGCATATATACAACAATACATTCATTGTGTCGCAAAAAGTGTTTTGAGAGTTTCACGAACCAAACCCACGAACAAATTTATCTCTATACTACCTTGTTTCCATAAACGGATAGTCGTGCATCCCAAATCCGGGTCCGCACGTGCTAGTAATAGCGAAAGGAAAGCGATCACGATCCGAGAGAGGAGGATCTCGCGGGTGCAGAGAAAAAAATTGAAGTAGTGCTCACACTCTCTCTCTCTCACACACACAATCAATGAGTATACTTTATTATGTGGTTTGTGTGTCCTCCATTCCATGCATACGAAAACGAAACTCTCAACTTCACTTCCCTCATCCAAAAGATAACAATGGGCAGAGAGAGCAAGAGAGAGAGTGAACCACACCAACATAGCACCATCGTGTGGCTCTGAAAAAGCTATTAGTTTGGAGCACAGGATATTTTTTTTGTTATTGTGGGTTGCTCTCATATAATATGTTCTCCACGAAACTAGTCAAACTAGCCCTCACCTCCGTTTTTCCCGAGGAGAGAGGAAGAAGAAGAAGAAGCACAAGGCTTCTTTCAAAAAAACCGTTTTTTGGTTCAGTCGTGTATGTATACCTAGTGTGTATATATATACATACGTGCACAATAAAAACTAATCAAATCCCTTGCATGCAGGAAATGCAATAAATTTCCAGGGTAATTACATTCCTATCGAACGCAGCGAGACTATATGGTAGCCGCTAGTAGCTGGATGGAGGGAGCTATATACACGAACACGACAATAACCCACTCAGCTAAGCTGTGGGACTGCTATGGATGGAGAAAGGATGTCGTTACCTTCTTGTTTTGTATAATGCTATTACGGGAAAAGAACTACTACTGCGTGTGAGTTACTTTTTGAAAAACGTTTTCTCCGTCCTCGACGACGACGACGACGATTATCCCGAGAATGGCTATCATACCACCAAATGCGGAGAGTATGAGTGCATGGAAATTTTTGGTGAAAATTCTTTACCATGTCATCCCTATATTTTCAATGTTCTCTAAAAAATAATATTATTATGGAGCTATACTCGGCTATCCGTGAATATTGTTAAGAAATGGGAGAGAGGAAATGAAAAAAATATGTGTATTTTGTTTATTTCGTAGGATATTCACCTTGTTTGAATATATATATGTAAGTATAATATGGCGGATGCATTACGTCTCCTCCGTTCAGAGCCAGTGTGTCCCTCCTTTCAATTCACTTTTTCCCTTTTGCAGAGCTCTACTACTACGAGACGACATTTCCCTGTTGAGCCCACTGTCAATTACAAAAGGCCTCTGCAATTACACCTTACGAGCAAGCTGGGCCCACTTAAACTGGAGACCGGCTAAAAGCGGAGGAAAATGCCGGGTGAAAACAGTAAATACTTAATGTCCTTGATGCCCAGAGAACACATCACTTTATCTTCCCTCGCCACTTTGCCATCTTGCAAGTCATGTAGGTAGGTAGTCCTGTAGTGCACAAAGAACAGAAGAAGAAGAAGAAGAAAAAAAAATTAAAAATATACCTCCATTCCATGCATCCATGTGCAAGCTCGGAAATTTGAGTAAACACTAAAATTGGCTAGCTACTATATGCATTTTTGGAGGGGAGCTGACAGGATGCAAGTGCCTCAACTAGGTCAACCCCGGATCCATCCACCAAGTCATCACTTGATTATGCACCTAAGCTCCTTGCTATTATGTTTATGCATAATAACGGCTGTTCTATATGTTTAACGGAACGTGACCTCTTTTGTGTTTTCTCTGAGAGAGAGAGGGAGAGAGAGAGAAAGAAAAAAAATAGACGAGAGGAGAGAAAGTCATTGAGCCCTTTTGCCTCTCTCTCTCTTTCGTATTTTCTCCCCCGTGCGAGTAGTTTTGGAGAGCATGTTATATCCAATCCAAAATGCTTGCTCTCTGCCCCTCCTCCTCCTCTTCCCTGTCAAATGAGATGTTGACCTGGGAAAATGGATAGAGTTGACACAGATAGATCGAGCTTTTTACTCCGTCATGCAACAAACACTCCAAAAAAGAGAGCTCCCAACTTCTCAAGTTATTTTTTTTTTGTTAAATAAGCACCACACCACCACCACCGAGAAAAAAATACCTTGTGTGCAAATACATAGAAAAGTGTTTTTAGGATGATTTTTTTTGGGTTTGGGTAGAAATAAAAAGAATATTTTGTGGGGGACGTGGAGTGAGGGAGGATGAGGATGAGCTGAAATTTCGTCAAGAGACTGGAGCATGGAGCAACCTGCGTTGTTTCTGGAAAACCACGTTCTCAACCGGTGCTGCTGCTGCTACTACTACTACTACCACTACTATGCCTCCCGAATGATGTATAATATTTTGGAGGCTTTTCAGTTTTTGCCAATTTATTTTCACCAAGTACGTTTGGTTTTTTGTGTTATCTGTGTGAAGTTACTGAGTTGGCGAGGATGAGGGGGGGGGCTGAATATAGTGAGGGAGGAAGCTCAAAAAATATAATATTATGTTGATACACACATGTGGTTTTCCTTGCTGCACTACTCCTCCTTCCCTCCCATCAAATCGAAGTTGGCCCGGCTAATGCATCCACGGAATGTTTTAAGTAGGGGAGTGCTGGAGTGAGTGCTGCCGTACGTGGCGGTGGTGTGGTGTGCCTACTGGAAGAATGGGAGGATGATGATGAGGACAACGTTTTGAAATTGGAGTGGCTTCTTACAAACATCATGAGAGATTTTCGTAACAAGGCCACAAAGGAGCTGGTTGGTAGGCTTGCTTGGATGGATCGATATTTGAAATTTCACAGACTTGTCAAACATCTGGCTCGTCGTCGCTTTTGCTTGAGCATTAGTAAAGAAAATATTTTTCTTGCTTCTTCCCTTTTACAACCGCTTAAACTCCAGTCCTCGTACTCCTTCCTTTTTTCTTCTCTCTCCTTGTCGGAGACAAACTCTCAAGTGAATATATATACCTATGCTGCTATGAAGCTAGAGGTATGCATGCTGCTCGCTCGGTCTGTCTGGAGTCTTTGTACACATGGAGGCTGGCTGGTTGGTTGAGTGATGGGAAAAGAGGAAAAAGGCTTAAACTGCAAGAATGAAAGTCAAATTTACTTTTTGTATTGCTTAAGGCGAGAGTTAAGGAATGAAAGTGAAAGGTTCGTTGTGCACACGAAATTTACCTCCTCGGTACAACAATTTCCTCACGTGTTTGTGACGGGGTTGAGGAGGAGGGGGAGGGGAATACGGGAGAGGAGAAGAGGATGCATCACCAGAGTGTTTTATACTTTGGTGAAACTCCTTTACCTCCGCGGATGGGCATTAAACGGAGAGAATTAATGTGGAGGATGAAATGCGACGGAAAGTAGTGGATGGAACTTTTTCGGAGACTTGACGAGAGAGGAGAATTATTTTTTTGAGTAAATGTGTGTTTCGTGTAGAGCAAAAATGGGGATTTTAGGAAAATAGTCAAGTTGGAAGTAAGAGATTTAACGGAATGCAACCATAAAAATATCGACGACCGAAAACACACCCACCCAATTATGTGGGTAAACCATTTAATAGCATTTAAACCATACGTTGAAGCACATCAGCGCCCATCTAATAAATAAAATATAAAATAATGCTGCAACTTACAATGTACATCAGATGGATTTCAGCCTTTAGTTGTATAAATAAAGAGAACTCTAAATTGCAAAGGCAATACATACTCCTATTTGATTTTCATGTCCACTTCCAACAGTTCCAACACCACCTTACCTCGTCCGATGTCCACACTATTGTCCCAGTACATTGTTTCTTTAGCCGCTCTTCACCCACTTGCACATTACGCAAAGTTTCCATTTGTTATTTCCTCCGTATGAAAGAAAGCTCCCGCAAACAGTGCGTTATTATTCCATCGCATAAAAAGGAACTACGCAAAACCAACCTTCCTTACCAACCACATTTTTTGTATTATTATTTCCCTGCTTTTGTCTTGTTTTTCCTCCATTGAGAATCCTAGTGGGGCTAAGGTTACACCCAGAGTCACCGGTTGCTTAAAGAAAGAAACCAGCAGCAGCGATGCGATGATATTGATGCCGACAAGGCTACACGAGACCCTTCACCGCTACACTGAATCCCCCTCCCCCACCTCCCGCCTGTTGTTCCGCCTTGTACATTGGTTTATTTTTTAGCACAGAAGACTAAACAAAAGTAGAAAAACTCGTTTTCCCTTTCCGATCCCTTTATCACTTGATGTGAAGACGGCGCGGCGGCGGGCAAGTAGCGAGTGGTGTAGGCATATAAAATTATATTTTCATCCCATCTGTGCACCTTTTTTCACTCCAATTGCCTTCACAACTCTTGGAAATTCCAGCTCCAGCCGGATTCACTTTTCTTCACCCTACCTAGCTAGTAGCTACCTTATTCCACTTCACCAAGTGCCCTGATGATATAAGGCGCGCGACGGAGGTCTGCTGCTGCTTATTATTATGATGCGTGTAGAGTTGTGGGCGCTGTTTATCTCTCTGTGATTGCAGTTTTTTTTCTTTCCTTCTTTTCCTTTCTTTTTCAGCCAAAAATCCATATATGAGCTGGTCCGAGAGTTCTCTCTCTCTCTCTCTCTATCATATTTATACATATATATATTTTCCCCATTCTCATTGTAACACGTTGCCACTAGTGTGGTTTTGTAGAGCGGACGACCGAGCAAGTGTGGAAGAACAAATCCGTGTTTCGCTCAGATTAGTATTTCCCCTGTTTTTATCAGTTTCTCCTACTTTCGCCTTTTCCCCCTCAGCAGCCTGTAGCGTAGCGGGAGGAGGTTGTTAGGAGATTTTCTTTTTGTTTCGCTCTTTGCTTGGATGGTTTCATCGTTAGGCTTATGTGTGGCCTGTGTGGGGAGCAACCACGTACAAAACATAAGGACAATTCTATTCTCGGGCTTCCCAACTGTACACGGATTCTTTTCTCTTCTTTTTTTTCAGGTGGTGATGCCAGACCAAATTAGCTTCACTAAGAAGAAGAGAAAGAAAGAAAAAAAACTTCTTCGTCTTCTTTTTCTCGGATATCCTGAGCGGGAGTGCAGATTCAGCAACAATACAATATTGAGTGGTTATGCTTGATGCTAAAATAAAGAGCTTTTTTTCTCTCTGGAAGAAAAAAAAAGTTGTTTCAAATGTTGCATGTATTTCTTTCCTCCTCCTCCAGTCTCTCTCTCTCTCCCTTTTCCCCCCTCTCTCTTTTCATATTACTTTTTTTTTCTGGTCGTTTGATCATCCATTGGATCTCTAAAGTTGGGTGCTTAGTAAGCAGAGAAAGGAAGAGAAAAAAACCGGTGAGTTGTGACTATGCATATATGTAGTAGTAGCAGCCTAGCATTCTGCTGCCATTGTTAGTGTTTAGCTACAGAAAAAGAGTCGTTATTACTAGAGATGGGGATCGATGCCGGATAACAAACGCCAGATGGTGATATGTTGGTGAAAAATTTGAGGAAACTGCTTAAATCACACTTTTCACAACTTTCCAAATGTAAAAAGTTTTAAAAGGGGGTGGTGGTGGTGGGATATGGTGATGGTGAACAACCTGGACTAAAAATGTTGATACAAATAAAATATATTTCATTTTACATTGTAAACCTCCCGGATCGACACAGTTATCGACGGGAAATCCATTAAAAAAGATGATTCATCTGGAAAAGCTCCCTTTTTTCGAAAAAAAGAGAAGAAACATGTAGATATCCCCAGATTTTTTTCCCCGTGACTTTTTTGTGCACTTTTTTCCCTGGACTGGATGAAATGGAGGCATGATTAGATGATGGGAAATAAAAGCTTATATATTATGGTCCTGTGTGCCAGTTGAAACTGTGCTGGCGTTCCGGCCAGCCGCGCCGTTTGAAATGCCTCACCAGCGAAAAAAAATTACAACTGGGGAGAGGGAGAGCGGCGGCGGCGGCGGTGGTGGTGGTGATGGTACAGCTCCCAAGATGACCCTAAATTTGATGTGGTTCTCCACTTACACATACTCATCTTACTTATTTACTACGAGCGAGGAGGCCTTCACAGTTGTACACAAATAGTACGCAACGGCTGTGGTTCGATTACCGTTGCCGGCTCACAAACAATATAATATATATATATATATACTCCCGTTTGAACCAAACGTCCGTAGTCCATCCAGTAAACGGAAAAATCAGTGCAATATGATCCAAAAATACGATTACGCATTTGGCAGAGTGCTTCCCTATATCCATAAAACAAAATGGAATTCAGTTGCTTGCTTGCTTCCCGTGCCCGTACGAAACGAACCCGCCTAATGGGAAAAGATGAAAGTAGGAAGGAGAGGCGGAGGAGTATATAGTGGAGTGGAGTGGTGGTGGTGGTGGTGGTGGTGGTGGTAGTAGTAGTATGGTGGCCCCATTCATTCATTTCAATGGGGTTACCAGCAAGTGGAGGAATTGCGGCTCGTTAGTTGCTGAGGACTATCTAAATCATGAAGAGTAACTCACTGATTCCCTTTTTTCTCTTCATGCGATTACTCCACTTTTCTGACAAGTGATGCATGC
Source organism: Dicranocentrus wangi (assembly GCA_036850665.1). Lineage (NCBI taxonomy): Eukaryota > Metazoa > Arthropoda > Collembola > Entomobryomorpha > Entomobryidae > Dicranocentrus > Dicranocentrus wangi. Next base: position 15,378 of record JAANSN010002356.1, on the reverse strand, counting down.
TGTTAGCTTCATGGCAAAAGGGTGTCTTCCAGGAAAAAAAAAGTTTTTCGGGAGAGCGATATATGTATATGTATGCTTACTGACACTTAACATATATATATTTATATTATATATAAATCCACCAAATCCATGTAGATCCATATTATACACTTACATGTGCTCCTAGTCGTAACAGATTACCAGAGTAGTAGTATTGCGAAATATGGAAGATATTTCTTTTCGCTAATCAATTGCGCTTCTTATAGTTGAGGGTGGGTATTGGGGTATACATATACATAGGTGCCTACATGGACCAGTGAGCATTTTCCAACTTTTATCCCTCTCCCCCATCTCTCGCTAATGTTTGACGAGACGAGAAGTTGGTCATTTACTCCAGAGTTTAACATTATATAACTGCCAAGCCGGACTTGACTCTCTGCGCCAAATAGAAGAGTCAGTTCAGCAGAGAGTATATATTTCAAATGGGGAGGAAAGTGGATGTGGTGTGGTGGTGGTGGTGGATGGTGGGGCAATTGCAATAATAAAATGATTACTCCGTCTACCAAGCGAAATGAACATTTTTCTCCCTAAGTAAATAGGTCTAGTGTTTACTTTAATTAATAGAAACCATTGTTCCTGGCAAAAGTGAAATGTACACATGCTTTCACGCGGAACACAAATAAAGCGGAGAAAATGGGAGAGGAAATTTTATCAAGGAAAATAAAATGCGGAGGAGAGAGTGAGAGAGAGAAAGGAGTCGAGTCGAGTCCCAATTTCTCCAACGCCAACCCTGCCCTTCTTCCCCTCCCTTCCTATGCAATAGAATGAGTAAAAAAAGTTTTTTTTCGGGGGAAAAGCGAGTGAGTGAGTGTGGTAGTGGGTAGTATTCACATTCACAATATGTGTGGGTTTTGCTGCAACCAGAACCAGACTGTTGTGCAAGCGAGAACTTCATCAAGTGTTACAACCACTACTAGTCACAACTTGCACACATCTCTTCTCCTCCACTTTTTTTCCCTCCTCGCTCTTCTGCCTTTGTATTAATACGAGTCCGCCGCTCCGGTTGTCAGCCAACTTTGAGTGAGTCAATGAATCTCACCATCTCCTCAACTCACACAAACCAACCAATAAACTCAGAGTCAAACTTTTTATTCACCACCACCACCACCACCGTCGTCGTGATGTGATGCGATGTGCGAGGCTAGAAAGTGAAAAGGGAAAATCAGTGGTTGTGGCTCTCTTTCTCTCTCTCCCTCTCTTTTGGGGGGATATATAATAAGTAAGTATGTGTAAAGTATATGCAACAGTATGAGTGGCAGGGAAGGAAAGAAGAAAGAAAAAAAAAGTAAGCATAGCTCAAAATAAACTTAACTACAGTCAGTCAGTCAGTGTGTACCAGTCTATAGTTTACCATTAGTTAGGGCAAGAAGTCGTGGCGGTGGAGGTGGTGGTAGTGGTGCAAGCTGGAACACAAACTTTCCATCTACTTAATTTGAGAGAGTTGGGTATGGTATCGAGACTTTTTTTTTCTCTCTCTCTCTCTCTAGATTTATCTCCCTCCTCGCATCATTGCTCGCAACTAAAGGAATTACGGGTTGGTGGCCGCCGGTAAGGGAACCAGTCCTAAATTGCAAGAGTGATAGCGGGAGTTGGAGGAAAAACAGCCGGCGAGGATGAGGATAATAGTAAAATAGTAGTAATACGTATGGTATAGTGGCATACAGGGATCCGTATATTATATTTACGGGCACGAGGAATGTATATATGTACACTCATTTATTGCATTAGGTTACTTTACAATCCATCATTTATAATATACCACGTTCGGGAAGGGAAGATGGATGGTCATTCAGGAATGGGGAAATGATGAGAAATCGTTTTATCATGAGCTTCTCATCATCCACACACACACACACACACACTTCTCTCAATTTTGGGAGAGACAGTTTATTCATACTTATAAAAAAATGGCTGGGAGTGAGGGATGGACAGAAAGAAATCCTAAAATTGAAAATTGTCAAAAACAAATTAGTGTAACGTGTGTGTATGACTTTAGTGCCGTTATAATATTATCGGAAGTCCACCATTTTATATGTTGCAAAGTATGATAACGTGTAAAATGTTTGGCATTACCCCGTAATGCCACTTTCTCTCTCCAAATTCCGACCCATCCCATCCCATCGTCTTCATTTTTTTTATTCCTTCCATTTTCCGTCTTCTCAGAAGTGTGTAGCTCACCGTGGGAAAACAACAAGGTTGGGATGGATGATGAATGAGCACTTTTTATGGCTACATGGCTGTTCCCAGAGTCAAATATTTTTCCTCAGAGTTCTATTAACATCATCCTCCGCTGAGCAAAAGTTGGAGTAAACATTCACCTTCTCCAAGAAAAAAAGCCCAACATTTTCGTACATATTTACACCCAAGTGGAACACCACCGTCTCCTTTAACAACCCTCCTTTCCTTCTTCCGTATAATATAACATGAACATGCACCCAACTAAACTTTTTTTTAAATGTAGAATCCTGTTGTTTCTTGAACAAAAAAACCTGTATGAATGAGCCTGTATTTTATGAAATATACGAACCAGGCAACAATAGTAGATGGCACAACACGCCATTAAATAACCTAGAAAAGAAGTATGATGATCATTTTCTTCGTTTCATACAAGTTGGTTTAGTGGAGGAGCAGGAGCAGGAGCCAGGAGAAGGAAAGGAAACGACTGGGAAGAAAACACATTTGCACGTTACCTTCCTCCTTTCTTTCCATCCCGGCCTGCCCATGTGTCCGTGAATAAAAAGTGGGGAGAGGGAGACCATTATTGTGTATTATGTGTATTCATAATCACCACTTTTCACTGCCCATATAGCACGCTGAATACATTACCCTGGGTTTAATAAGAGGAATTCGGAGGAACGGTGTATTTACTCCAAAACTCGCCTATATATGCCCCCATTGTTTGTCAGGCACTGACTACAAGTGAGAGAGCTGAGCTGGTGGGTGAGAAAAAATGAGCATTTCCACTCTCTCTCTCTCTCTCTCTCTCTCTCTCTCTAATATTGTATGTGTGTGCAGTTGGGATGAGAGAAAGGAAAAAGACAAAAATAAGCCTTTTCTCTACATTATAAGTAGATGAGTATACAGAGGAGAAGAAAAAAAACGGGGAGTTGTGTATTTTTCGTGAATTCAACGACTATTCACCTTAGTCAGCAAAATAAAATGGTATATATATGGAGCAGTAAGAGACTTATTTACCTACTCTTGGTTTTGGGGTTCATTCATATACATATAAACACATGGAATTTTCGGATATGATTATGGCGAGAGAGAGCTATATAGTTTTGGGGAGAAATGGATGGTAGAAAAAAAAATCTATTGTATTTATAGGTATGTGTATATGCTACGCAAGGAGCCATCCCACCTGTAAATTTATAACGGCCATTGTGATGCAATAATGATTTTTAATGGCCATAACGCCAAGATGAGGAAACTTGGGATGATTTACAACATTTGAGAGTCACGTTTGAGTGTACACGGAGGAGTTTTTGGGGTGAAAGTAGAAAAGAGGAAAGGAGGAGGACTGAGAATGGAGAGAAAAAAAGCTCTTTTAAGGACTTGTCCTAGTCGCTCAAGAACTTGGGTGGTGTGCTGTTGGCTGTTTTACACAAAAGTGAGACAAGCACGAAAACTTAAAAAAAAAGGAATGGAGGCAGGGATAAAATGGGAGAGAAAGTGAGATGAAAAAGAGGAGCTGACTAAAAGGAAAAGGGGAAAAAAGTTTGTAGGTTCAACTCCTAGTTTTTCTTTCCTTTTTTTGTGTTTATCCTTGCCGGTGAAATTGTGTAGTTGCAACCAATTTCTTTTCACTTTTCTTGCTAACAGCACGAACGTGTTAGCCTCCCATTACTAACTAGGGGAACGCAACGGAGGAAGGAGTGTAGTGTAGTATTATGGATGGGATTGAAAATGGGGAAAACGTTAATGGCACGTAGTTGTAGTAGTTATCGAGGTGACATCCATCTCCAGTTTTGTACGAGGAGAAAAACGTCAGTATTTCTCTTGATTGTGTTGGTAGTGTGTATTAGTAGTAGTTCAAAAAAAATATGGGTTATGGGCAACATATTATTATCCAGTTCAATTCTGTGTAATGAAACGTACATTATTTTACACTTTTAAAATTTATCGGGTGGCGAATTTTGATTAATTTCAGAATTTTGAATGAAAAGGCTACAAATTAGTCATTCAGATATCTCTTCCAAACATCGACGCCTGCAGAAAATATTTTGGATGAATGTGTTAGTTCCAGTTAGATAGATTTTTATTGACATAATTGTGAATGGTATATAACGTATACGGAACAGGCATCCTAGCGGTTAATATAGGTATTTGACATAATCCATATTATCGAATTCAGACTCCTCAAACATTTTCAATTATTTAAAACCTCCCAAACCCAATCCTTTCCTGAATTTCCCGCATTTGCAGAAACGTACACACACACACACACATTAAATGGAAAACCGACTGGTGCATTTTCCCTTACCCCTCCCCCCTCACCCGATTCCTGACATATATTTCCCCATTTTGCTCTGCCGAGGCAACTGGTCCCTTTTTTCCTGACTAGCCTGGCCCTTGTTATGCACCACGTCCGCAGTCTCCCACTCTCCGGTTTTGATAGAGGATGGAGCAGGAAGAAAATAAAAGATAAATTACCAGTCGGAGGGCGTCCATAATGGCAGTCGATTTTTCTTGAGAAGAACGGACCGGAAGGCTCCACCAAACAATTCTTGATGTTATGGCATCACCCATATTATATAGTATGTGTGATATCGACATTGCGGATCTTATTTCGTTTTTTCCTTCAGCCCCTTCTTCTCTGTCTTCTTCTCCCTCCGATTTTTTTTCCTTTCGAGGTTGTGGGTTGTGGTGGTAGTGGTGGTGGTGGTGCAATGCCAGTAGTCACTGGTTGGTTGGTTGGTCCAACGGTCAGGGGAAATGGCACTAGGAAGTTATACATAAACGATGAAAATCATTGCTCATACACCCAAACCGAAACTCTTTCCCGCATGGACATTACTTTTATAGTTTTATCTACACAAAATATACACACGATTGCTCGCTACTACTACCTTCAATTTATTCACTTATTTAACAATATACGTATATATATATAGAATAACTAGAAGGAGTCTCCGCCCTGAGATAGTAAAGTCGTAAAAAATCCTCATTTTCATCCTCCTCCCTTTCCCCATTTCCCTCCTATATACCCTTTCCTCAAAAAAAACTATACGTTTTTGGACGATCCAGCTCGGCTCAAGTTTCTACAACATTCAACAATTAGAGAGTCCTGCACATTTTTGTTGTTGGTAGTTGATAAGTAGAGGAATAAAAATAACAGGAAAAAATAAAAAACATGGAAAGCCGGAGAGCCAGTCTCTCTCAATCACTATACGGCTGACTAGACGTAAGTACATGGAAAATATATATACATATATACGGTGGTATATATATATAAAAGAAAGAAGATGTTACATCCTAGATTCCTAAAAATATCCCATATACCACATATAGGTAGATATATATTTTTGGGATGTTGTTTTCGGGGGTTTTCCATAATGTAATTCCAATCGCATCCATATCCCCCCGAGTAGATGGATATGTTATGTATGAATGAAATGGATGAGGGATCATCATGATCATCAACTCGGAGGCAATTACCTTACGTTGTAACAATCAGGCGTAATGTGACAGCTCAGTGTAGCAACAACTGTCAGAACCAAACATTTCATGGAGAGATAGATACCATGAGAAAAAGAAGAGAAGAAACGAAGAAGCCAGCCAGCCAGCCAGCGTCTCTCTCTCTAAAGGGTTCCCTACTGATACTCTTTCCCATTCCATCCCATCGTCTTCTTCTCCAGCCATGCCTCCCTTCCTTCCAAATGACGTAAGCCTGCCCCTCAAAATCCTCTAGGATATATAGGATAATATTCCTACATGTAATGTATGAATGCGCAATTTTTTCTCTCAAGTTTTCGGCGAACGAAGAAGGAGAAAAAAAATACCTTTTTTCTCTTCTTCTTCTTCTTCTTCTTCTTCTGCCTTCTTTCTCCCCTTCATTTCCAGAATGCTTCATCTTACTCAACCAACTGGGTAGTTGGGTAGCAGTAGGTAGTAGCATGAAAGAAGAAGAAAGTAACACATTTTATAGGTGAGCGGGTCGAGCCTGTTTTTCGAAGCACAAATAATAATAATAATAATAATAGGTTGGAGAAAACAAGCTGGGAAAGGAGAGCGCTCCTTGCTTCCCAACGTAAAAGTCTTATCGTTTTTTTCTCTTCGTCGATAAACGGGTAAAAAGCGGGCGGGGGGGGGACTCGATAAGGGAAAAAAGGAGATCACCTCTGTTTTCTCTCTCTCGCCTTACGTCACCCCGAATTGCACAAGAGAGTGTTTTTTTTCTCGGTGCATGGACAAAATGATTCCCACGAATAGAATCTGCTCGGCAACACATTCATCATTTTTTCCCTCGCGGAGCCCGGCTCCATCCACCACTTTGGAAATATCTGGGAGAGAGAGAGAGAAAAAAAAAGTGTGGCCCGCGTCTTGAAGGCGCGTTAGCTAAAGTGGTTACGCTACCACCACCACCACCACCATACCACCACCCTGCTTGCTTTCTTGGATTAGAGATCCTTGGTTCTTCTCTCTGGGTTGAACAAAAATTGCTGGGAAAAGATGCCACAGTCGTTAAGTGTAACAGTATCCAGAGAGGTTAGTAGGCATGGATGGCTCTGCTCGGCAGCAGCACTGAGGAATACTATAAATTATATAAAGAGTATGTATTTGTGTATACGTGTTACAAACATAACAATTCCGGAGAAAAAAGTTAATATATTGTGCATTTGGTGTGAGGGTGGTCGTGGTGGTATGGTGGAGCTGGATGGAAGGGAGGGAGGGAGGGCGGAAAAAGAAAGCAATCTCAAGTTTTGGATGGAGAGCACCTTTTAACTCAAATATATTCAACATCTCATATTGATTCGTCGTGTAGTCGAAATGAAACCATAATGCACGGGGGCGAAGACAATAAAAAAAATCTGCGATTGTAAATAAAATGAGTTAGCAAATCTCCAAAATGGCACAACTTTGAATAGCCTAATAATACATACAGGAGAAAAGTGAATGGAATATATCGTGTTTGGTTGGAGTTGGTGGCTCTGCCAAGAAACGATATCCGGCCCGAGTCTCCAAGTATACAATGGTAATGCAATCCTGGGAAGAGGAAGGGAAAAGGCTTGTTGAAAAAAGGGGGAAAAGACGATGGAGATGATGATGATGATGATGATGGAGAAGCGAACCGAGAAACACGGGAAGACTGCATTTGGATGTTTTCCTCTTTCCCCCTATTATACTTATATATATTTTTTCCTTGATATTGTCGACTCTTTTCAGGTTCACCATTATCATCCACCACAACTACTCCAGCTACTACGGGCGGAGGAGGAAACGGAGAAGGTAGAAAACGATAAAAAGGTACTACTACTACCACCACCACTACTGGGGGGAATCTAGCTTTGGTGTCATTTTGAGCCTCAATATCTATCTGCCCATTGTAACAATGAAGTGTTTGGAATATTTTCCGAGCTCAGCATTTTCCCCAGAAAAAGAGAAAGTTTTCATCTTATTATGGATTTTAAGTTGGGTTCTCTGACTGGAATCCATTTGAAAAACGCGGAATCCCTGCATGTATTTAACTACTCCACACCAGCCAGCTCCTCCACCAGAATGATATCACTGTCAGCCTTGTTTTTTATTATTTGGTGACTTTGGTCCGACGACTTGGAGTGTATCTGTAGGCGGGAGAGAAGAAAAAAAAACTATATATTGCGTCTTGTTACCCGTTGTTGAGAGTTTCTCCTTTTTTCCAACTAACTCCTCTTGTCTGTTTTCTTCAACTTTGTCCTCAAATCATATTCTTATAAAAAAAAACGGCAGAGAGCTTACAAAAATTTTCTCCACTTTTTGGGTGGCACTATATATAAAATATATGAAAAAGCCACCACTAAACCACCATTACAGCAGCAGAGCAGAGCAGACTAGTCAGATCTCTCCTCACAACTCCATTTTTAGTTACATGTTTTGCCCCACTCTGTCTACAAGTTTTCACCCGGTCTGGGTTAGTTGTCGCTTTTAATATCATATCATGTCAGTATGATATAAACTCGCATTATCTTTTTCTTAGAAATGGAAAGTGTTTAGAAAAGCATAAAAAGTGCATGAAAAATGCTATCAAGGGCTTTTTTATTGTGTTGGATAATGATGTGGCAGAGAGAGGGAAGCTTATTTTCCCCTGTTTTTTTCTTTCTTTCTTGTTGCTCTACACACTCTTTTCGTTTTTCTCGTCTCCGTTTTGAGAGTTCTATGATATCCTCTCTCTCTCTCTCTCTCTCTCGCTCTCTCTTCTCTATTTCCTCGCTGACTAGACACTTTTCACTGCATTTTTCCAACTAATAATATAATGGGGGAAGTGAAAAAAGGGAATAAAATGGGTTGACAAAAACATGATATCTGTGACTCTGTGTGGAAAATCGGCTGGCTGTTATATAACAGCAGCAGCAGCGGGTATATTACTTAATAATAATGTATTTCCAAGAAAATCTGGTTATATACCCTTCTTCTCCTTCATCAGTTTAATTGCTACATGATCCACTAGAGAAAACATGATGATGACGATGGTGATGGCGATGATATGCTGGAAAATGATTGCAGAGATGAATGCTCTTTTCTGGATTTCCAACTTTCCACAAAAAACTGCTGCTCTACTCTACACAACTACGACTAACAAGCTTGTGTTTCCTAAAAAAAATTCCAAAGCATGTCTCGTTATCTTTTTCCACTTATTTGTTCTAAATAGGACACACCTATTAACTTTCCCCGGAGCAGGATAGGATTTTTTAAAAATAACGAAAGAGCTTCTTTTTTTTGGAGTGAAAACAATGTTAGGAATGACGTGAATGTGAAGTTGGCTCAAAATTTGGAGAAAAAATCCTTTTATAAACATTTAGCCCAGGAGGGCGGAGATAATAGGTGAATCTGACGAAGGTAGGTAAGTCATGTGAGGGAACAAGAGAAGAATATACAAAAAATGGCATTCGACGGGGAAAAGAATTTTCTATTATCTTTTGCTAATTAATTTTTCCTCCTAATCTTGCCAGCCTCCTCCTCCTTGCCTTCCTCCATCCAGCAGCATTTTCCTTTTGCGAGCAGACAGCTAATGCGACTCTATACTACTTAAAAAAAGTATGGTTGGGTCCATCCAAATATCCCATCGATGTATATCCTGTTTTTTTGAGAGAAAAAAGCCCTTTTTCAAAACTGACTCTCAGCAGGGGGAAAAAATCCGCTAAAGTCTGATTCCATTAGAGTTGCCGAATGAATGAATGCTCTGCTGTTGTTGGATGGAGGAGAAGGCGATATCAATATCAGTATTAAAGCCTATCAGTCTCCTCGTTCGTTCCCCGTAAAACTATTCCCCTTTCCCGGTTACAAACATATACCTATTTCTTCTCTCCGTATGCCTAATGCCTATACATACAGTACAGTTCAGTGTATTTTGATATGCATCCAGGCAGTTTTTTGGAGTGAAGAGATTCGAGGAATAATGGGCTGAAGAGGCTTTTAAAAATTAAAAAGTTTTGCTGAAATCAATGATGGAAAAAAGCTTTCTAAGCCTTTTTTCTACCTCTTTACTTACATTATGTAGTAAGCCCACTCAAATCAGCTTTATGCATAGCAGCAGTAGACTAGACTAGACAAGACAAGCAACGGCATGCAAGGGCAGCAAGTAGCGTAGCAGTAGTAGTATCAAATAGGGAAATATAAGTTCATGAACTTATATAGAAGGAGAGAGAGAGAGAGAGAGATGAGATGTACGACGGCTCTTTCAAGCTCTTCATTTGAGTGTGTAAAAGTGTCTTACGAGAGGGAAGACATATTGAAGATGTTATAGATGGGTACTCCAAAGAGGTTGCAGAGAGTGGAAACAAAAAAAAAGTTCTTTGACAGTGATTACTGCACGTAAACGTTTTCGCCTTGGAAGGAACGGAAAAAGTCAGACGCTTTTAAAGGATTTTTTCCCCTCTCTCTTCTCCTCCGTCTTCTTCTTCTTCTTCTTCTTCTTTTTGCTAAAAGAGAAAAGTTTTTATGAAAATTTTCTCAGTCTAGTGAACCGATTAAAGGATTTTAAGGAAAAGTTGAGAGAAACTTGTAGCATCATATTATATATATATATATATCTATTATAGATAGTTTGAGTTATTTTTTTTCGTTTCCCTTTTATCCAATCAATGAGGAGTAGAAGATTGATTAGGAAGAGGAGTGGAAAAATTCATTTCAATTATTTTAAACCAGTATAACAGTATGGATAGTATGGATATGGATGGATGGGGGTTGAGGAGACACATTTTCAATTCAAATTGGGAAAATGGTGATGAGCCCTTAATGGAAGTTTGTCTTGACGGAAATGAGCGAGTGGAGAAGAAAAAAACTAAACCGAAAGCACAACCAGTTTTTTTAAGTCCAAGAACAATTTGTGTTTCATTGGAAAATTCTGAATTTTGGTGCAAAATCCACTTGGTCCTCGCATCTCTCCTCTTGTTTACTCTAATCTAAACCGAGGGCAACCTTCCGAACACATGTATGTATAGTCAGATAGATTGATAGCGTTTTGACTGTTGGAATCCGAGCGTAACCAAGTATTTGAAATATTTGGGAGAACTTTACTATAGGCAGTCTTGCAGGCAGAGAGGGAGGTTCACATTACAAAAAAAGAGCAATTTGAAGGAGTGCGTGCTCTATCTGGCCCAGTCACTACGGTCACCATCATCATCATCATCATCATCGCCATCATCCTGCTCCGAAAATGCTTTGCTTCGCTTGCATTAGTAAAAGGGAACCCCATCCTATTCATTTCCTTGTTAATTGTGCGATTCCAAGTGTTCACATACCAATCTGGAAGTAGATTAATTACGACCAAGGAAAAACTTTTTTCTAACTTGGTCCGCTGGGGAGAAAAACGGATGTTATAGGATCCGCAGGAAGAGACAGTAATGGAATCAGGCAGCAGCAGCAGCAGCAGCAAAAGCAGTAGCAGCAGCAGACGAAGCAAAAGTAAAATTATAAACCTCGCCCAGATAAAACGAACGAACGGAGAGGAGGATTGGAATTGGAGCCGATACTATTACCCCCTCCATATCTCCACTACTCCAAACGCCAAACACATGTAGCAGCAAAAAGTAGTATATCACATTATTAATAGGTTACGAACCGGAGGTATGTTTCGTCCTACGAATCTCTGGCTGGCTAACGTTATTATTTTACCTATGTAGTAATAGTGCCGTGTGCCGTTTTTTTTTTCCTGTAATTTTCGAGGTTCGATACTACCACTACTAGGCTCATTTGGAGCAGGTCACATATTTCATCATCATCATCGCCAGCCAATATTTTAGTTGGAGGACACACAATCCAGAAGAGCGAATAAGGAACGAACGAACGAACGAATTCAGCTTTTCCCCCAGAACCAAAAACCATTTAATATAAAACGACGACGGAGGAGGTTGGAAGCTTAATGCTGGCCTATTTCTCAGCGAGCCACACACACAGGAAACAATGTTTCTATACGGCGGGATATACCACGACGACGACGTTCACATTGGGTTTAGTCAGTCACCTTCCAAAACTGGCAATTCAATGCAATGCAATGGTTGATATCCATCAATGAGTAATTTCAATGTGTCGTTCGCTCATTTCTCTCAAAGTGGCGTAACGCTCGGAGAGAGAGAGGAACGGCTCGACAAGGCAACTGCTCTTTGGGAAAACTATTTCATCCATTAGTTGAACCCAACTCATTTATTTATTTCCAAGTATTATCCAACCGTGCTGGTTGGTATAACGTAACATCCATTGTGCTTAGCCATAAGGACCTTATGGACCATTCAACTGCAAAGTTGTTACTTTCACGTAGACTCCATTTCCAAGTTGAATAAAGATCCATACAAAAAGTTGTTTTACAACGGCTACATGCTACCTACATACGCAAGCTTATACGTATATGCTCCGCCGCTCGCCTCTGTAAAAAATGACTTTAGTGACTAGCTGGCATTTTCAGGTTTGATTTACTTTATCATTAACTACACACAACTCATTCGAGACTTGGAGTGAGAAAAAAATCTGCCGTGCACCCTCTCTCTCTCTCTCTACCTCTCCTACTTTTGCCTAATCCACCTAAACACTGTCCGCAAAGGGTAAATGAATGAGAGTAATGAGATTTGCAAATGGGACGTTGAAGGTATTTTCTCGGTTTCCGTCACATCTCTCCCTCTCTCTCTCTCCCACTTGAGCACCAACATCCCAGTTGAATTTATCATATATTTTTTTCCCTCTTCCTTTCTGTACCCCGCACTCACAGTTCATCATTATTACTTTATCAAATCATCACGCATACCTTCCACTTGTATTTAGGACTTGAAAAACATGTCATTTCCCCGTGACGGGTGGAATATATATATTGGTGTGTATGGCGGGATACATCTTTTTCCTCCGTTTTGAGCCGTCCTCTATATATATATATATATTCACCGGAGTCACATTCATTTTCCGTAATTGTCCCTTGTCAGCAGTTTACTCGGGAGAAATGCTTCATTTCTGCTGAGAATTCATCAAAAGCCCACTCGAGCCGGGAAAACCATTGTGCCAGAGAGTTTTGAAGTTTTGCGTGAAGACTAGAGAGAGGGTGAGCATAATATTATATATTGAGCAGCACATAGCTCTAGCCCACGCGTACATATTCATTTCTGTCAAACAACAATTTTGAGAAATCAAAGACGCACAATAACTCAAGTAATTGAATGGGTTACTAAACAGCCGAAATGAAAGGTTGAGTCGCGGGGTCCGCGGGAAAATCAGATAAAGTTTCGAGTACTCCTGTCTCTCTTCTCTCTCTCTCTCTCTCTCTCTGATGCGATGTGTGTGTGTGGATGTGTAGTACATATCCACTTGGAATAGCAGTGTATATATTATATTGATGTGCAACCTGAACGTGTAAAATTATCCTACGGAGGTAGTAGTAGTAGTAGTAGCAGTTTGATATGGATGATTAACGATAAGTACGAGTTGCCAGACAAAACGAATGTGTTTGCTGTCAACATGAAAGCTAATGGGTAAAACGACTGCTTTGAAGTAAATTATTGCAAACGAGGCATGATTGAAATCACATCTCGACAAGAGAGTTTTATGTATAACCAGGGAATGAATAAAAAAAAAGAAGAAGTTTTGTTGTATATTCCAGAGTCTGGTATGGTATGATAGGTAGTATACGTACACATGAGATATGAGATACGTACAGTAAACTTTGAAGCCTATGGAGCTGAATAACGTATACAATTTAGAGAATACCAGCAGCAGCTATAATAGTATGGGCATGGGCCCATGGAACTCAATTGAAAGTGGATGAAACAGCAAAACATGAAATTAAGCTGTAAAACCGGTGTAATTTAGGATCTAAACGAAAATCTCATGGTGAGCGTCCTATTTAAATTAATTGTTCATAAAAATAGGAGGAAAACAAGGAACGATTTTCTGCATGTGTGCCTCGTTCCAGGGGGTCGGAATTAGTGAACTGCTGCTTCGTTTACTCTTTCTTTCTTTTACATCCGTGAAAGCAGGCAGGCAGGCAGGCAGCAGTAAAAACTGGGAGTAAACCGGCGGGATGGTCAACTGCTGTTTTAGTCAACTGTACACAAAATAATACAAACGAAAATAACACAGACATCCGCTACTCACAACTCCACTTTATTTTGGAAGAGAGGAGAAAGCCAAGTCAACCGCTTATAGTATTCACATTCACGCTCGCTATACCGGCTTTCTCCCATCAGTTGAGAGAGAAAATGGTCGCACATTTTGTACAAAAAAGCAGGTTTTTTTAAAACCTACCAAGCTTACTCTCTCTCTCTCTTTCTCTCTTTACCTTTTCATTAAATCCAGGTTGTGTGGGATGAAGTTGGAGGAACTGGTCGGTCTGGTGTGCGAGCTAGTTTTGCAACAACGGGTTTTGCACGTAAGCCACGTACTTTGAGTGCCCACTAGGTACATAAAAAGACTTTTTTATTTCCGGAATCAACAATTTATTACTGACACGATGGCCGCCGCGCCGTTTATGCACAAAACTAAATGTGCAACGGGAGAGAGAAGAAAATCGAAAAAAAAGAAAGAATTTTGGTCACAACGACTAAAAGACTAACGAACAACGGCCGGTTTATTTTCTCCTTGCATTTTGTGGACGTGAGTGTGTGTGAGGTTGGCAGACAGGCTACCATAAACAAGGAAAAGTGAGCTTTTTGGGGTACCTGGCGAAGCAGTATAATATGTACAACTTGAGTAATAGACGTCATCTCTCACACCACCACTGCCACAACAAGCCAACAAGAAGAAGAAAAAAAACCTTAGGATATCATGCAAGTTTTTTGTTCTCTCTCTCGTTTGCATAATATTATGCAAAATACAGTGGGTAAGGTGATAGAGGAGAACTGCCGGAAGGGGAAACTCACGAAATAAATGTTGTTGTATATTCTGTGGACATGCAGCTCATGGTACATAAAAACAATAGGAATGCACTCCATTGTGGCAGCCATAATAATGCATGTATTGCACCGGAATAAAAAAATAGTCTTGGAATATATTAGCCGGCGGACTCGACACTGGCATCCTGCTGAATACTCTAGCCAGCGCCGGCTGACGTCATTAGGTGGTGGTGTGCTCGACTAAATTAAATAATTGTGCCGAGGAGATGTTCTCTGCCAGGGTTTGCTTTGAAAATAAATTTGGTTGTCGAGCGGTGCCCTGATTGAATGACAAATCGGTAAGTTATGTACGGATTGATGGGGGTAATTCATGCAAATTCTGAAACATTATGGTATATGGACATTATTATATGGACCAACGGCTTTCCAAAGTACCTAACTCTCTACACGTTCCGTTCCATTGGATTTTGGTTGGGTCGCTGCTGGTTCGGTCGGATAAACCATTTGGGCAGTAATTAGTCCGGCTCTCATTGTTTAAATCCATACGGAGAAGGTTTTTTTAGGGGGTACTTCCCGTCCACAAAATTGCATTTTTCTTTCTCTCTCGCCATTTTATTTCGTCCAGAGGAACAAATGAAACGGACATTGTGTCCACATGAGGAACTCAATCACGCAAAAAAGTGAAATACACGAGAGAGGGAGAAAGAAAAAGAGAAAAAATGGTGCAATACATGTTGACCATTCTCCTCGTTGTTTTTATCCCGAAACTACTGACTGTTGTGCTGTGTGCTTCCTCGAGACGTGATATTTCATTCTGTTTGGAAATTGG
>JAANSN010002355.1:0-24667 GCA_036850665.1 Dicranocentrus wangi | reverse complement strand
ATGTACCTACGTAATAGAAAACCGAAAATCAGGTTCTCGACCCATTTTCCCAAATTTCATCGTGTACACTTGCATAGAGTAATAGATAGTATTAGGTAGCTAAAAGTCTCTGCAAATACTTACAACCCTTCTCATAATCACAATCAGTCATTGTCATTGTTAATAGTGTAGCGTGAAGAACTAGAAGTGCAAATATCTTTTTAAGCATTTGCTGAAAATCTTAAAGACTCAAAACGAAGCGTGATTTGTTTATGCATGGAAATCAGAGAGATGTGTGTGTGTGTGAAAATGAAACGTGAACACAATCGTTAGTTAGTATCAGTGTCACATTCACATTTCTCATCTTAAAGACTATTTAATGGCAGTGAAATTACGTGGGTATGAAATCGAAACCATATTGCACTGCATACAATAGCATTACGACGATTCACCATCATTATCATCACCGTTCACCAAGTTCATCTTGGTGATACTCGTACGATACGATTTGTTGATGGATAAGTAGATATTCATGCATTACCGTAGGTATAAAACAATGGCTACTAGAGTGATACCCTTAGACACAAAAGTAAGTTTGTTTTCATGAAAGTCCATAAGATGATTACACACGACGGCAGAATGCCATAATGTTTGGATGTAAGTGAAAGAAGAAAAAAAAGTTTACTTTTCGCAGCGATGATGATCTGACATGCACAAAAGCAAAAGGTTGAGGTAGATTAGATGAAATGCGTCTAAAGCCTAGACCATCCACCACCGTCCTGCACTTCAAATGAATCACTTGAATGGCGTGTAGAGAGACGATGGGTTTTGTGTACACATTGTAAGGATTAGAAATCTACAAATTGCAACTAATTAATAAGTGTGTACAAAAAAGTGAAAATGTTAAGCTGAGATATTAAGCGAGAGAGAAAAAAAACTGTATAAACACGCGTGGATGTTGGGTACACATCCAATGCCATTATTCCGGTGTGCAGTTGTACTATACTACTACTGCACAGTTATCTATTTTTGCGTTTGCTTTTGCATTGCAATCTGAAAATTGCAATGGTTGCTCCTAAAAAGAAGCTTTAATCAGCTAAAGAAGAAGAAGAGCCTCGAAAGACTAATAATAATGTACATGTACTCCATTCTTCTTTTAAAGTTGACTATGACGTTGAAAGGTAAGTTCAAAAGGAAGAAGACTCACCACTCCAAAGCTAGAGTTTTCACTTGTGTGCCTAGTTGATGAATTGAAACCACCCCATCTAAAGTGACAACAAAAGCCATAAAAGATTGATTTTTTGCATAGACTGAATACATATAAGGTGACGAATTCCATTGTGGATTGTCAATCACATCCATTCAGAAAAATAGCAGCAGTGGGGGAATAATAGTACACCACAACTATTATGCCACAGAAACTTTTCACAATGCGTGATGTGATGTACTGCTGAAAGCTCACGCGATATATTTCTCGTAAGAAAGAAAATCTGTTGAGTGCAGTTGGCAGTTGAATCTCTGATGAGTAGTGTAAGCTTGATAAACCAGAAACCAAGCAGAGGATTTTTGTTTTTGTTATTTTGATGGTGACGATCACGATGAAGGCTTACTACCACCTATTCATGAATATTATATGGTTGAAGGATGAGTATATATATATATATGTGTGTATATACTACATAAACTACATAATACATAACTTGTAGATGCTTGCTTTTACAATTACAATCATGCGTAACTTTCATTTTCCTAAGATTATTCAACATCTATTAAGCAGCTCGCCCAGATGATACAATGATGAAAGCCGAGTTGTGAAGTGAAGGAAGTTAATAATGTGTACGGTGTAAACACAAGAGCGCCCATGTAGATAGATGCAGCATATAAACACGTAATATCCATTTGGCAAATGTGATGAAGTGGAGATGTAAATTGTGACAAAAAAAGTATGTACTAGTCCACCATGCGAACACGTAAAATGTACGACTTAAAACTTGAAAATTAGCAAAAATAAAGGAAAAAAGTTGATTGTAAAGAAATTATACGTCTTATGTGAACTGCCAAGTCATAATCGGAGTGTTTATGTGTTATGTGCCTGCCTGAGTCTGTGAATGACAAACGTGCTTACTTTCACTTGAAGTGAATTCACTTCAAAAGATTGCTCTGTTTATTCAATTACGCTAATGACTGATTCAGTTTTTATAAGCATTTCTGTGAGACTTGAGTACATGCACGAAATTTGGAATGACATTATTTTGCATCCGTGTTCAAAAACGTTGCGTTGGGGTGGTTGTAGCATTGCTCGCAACTTGTGAGGTAACCTACAAACTCAATCCAGTGTAAGTAAAATGCAAAATTGCGTTGTAAAAGTAACCAATGTGATGCCAATACTGCTGTGTCATTTTATTACGGCATATTTGATACTGCACTGCTGCTGATTCATTTTGCTTTGCTAACCGACTTGATGTCCTCTAAGTCGAAAAGCAGATTTCTCTGAAAAGCCGCATCATTAAATCTTGTAACAGTCCTTCCTGAGGACCGTTTTTTTTTTGGAAATAATGATACAAAACAAGTGTGTAGTGTGTACTCACGAAGTGCGTAGTAAGTAACAAGCACAATTTTGTAAATTTGGAGCAATTAGTAGTAAACTGCATATTTGCGTTACTCGATATACATAAATATATATTGCTCGAAGCACTACCTTAAAGGAAAATTGCACTAGTCGTGTATTATGCACTTTTTTGTCTTATGCAATGTATGACAACAAATAATAGTATAGGACGTGTGCAATTTACTGCAACAAAATGCTTCGTACGTAGTTTTATACCAAAAAGTGCACCGTTTCTATATCCGTGTATGTGTGCACATACTGTGCATGTGTACTTACTACTTACTACGATCAAATATTTTACTAGGTTTAATACGTTGAAGATTAGTGTTAATACGAAAGAATTAATCATAGAGACAAACAGCCACAAAATACTCAACAGTAGTATAGTCAGAAATAATAATAATCATAATGCACGCTCCGCTAATTACAAAGTACATGCAATTACAACGTTTGCGAATTTTAAGTTACAGTTACATATAGCATTTATTCGGTGAGGTAGGTAGTTCAGGCAAAGAAGTATTGATGATAGATAAATTTCCGTCTTTGCTATTAATGTCGACGGAAGTGTTCAGGATTCTGATAAAGTCCCAATACCAAATAATCAGTCCTTCTTGGTTTAAAAAATACCTCATTTACGAGCAATCGGAGAAACACTCACAACAGGTACAGCTAATTATGAAATGAAACCACTACAACACCAAGTAAATGTATACGTTAATCGTGTTCTAAGACACTAAAAATTTTATGGATAAATGTAGCGTCCCCCCGTTAAACACTCACAACAGGTACAGCTAATTATGAAATGAAACCACTACAACACCAAGTAAATGTATACGTTAATCGTGTTCTAAGACACTAAAAATTTTATGGATAAATATAGCGTCCCCCCAGTACCCATTACAACTGGCATGAAAGTGAGGCGGAAGGAGGAACCTTGAAGGAAGACATTTTTATTTTGCATTGAAGTAAACCAAGTGTTTGTTTTTCCTTAACGAACTTCCATTTGATTTGCTACGCTTATTGAAACATTTGAAATTAAAAGCCTGTGCAGGATCAATCACGCTTACTCCACCGGCTCACGCCAACAATATATGCACCTCCACAATAAGCCACCACCAATAGTAAAAAGCGGTATACTATATACTTCTTTCTTATAGTTACACCTGTTGCATGTTTCATAGAGCTGGTGTAAAAAGACGTAAACCATCATATCATCAAATTTGACAGAATTCTCAATATTTCAGAATACCTCGCTTGGGGTTTTTAGTATGAACCGAATCTGCGACGAATGAAGAACTAAGGAGGTCACGCGTCACGGTTTATCTGAATCATTGTGGAACATTTTAGTTATACTTACCTACTGCCTTTTGTTTAATATTTGATTGCGCTGTGTTGCTTTTCATCCACAACGGAGAAGGTTCTTTTCTTCTTCCCCATACAAAATGTCATATGGCTCCTTTGTCTACTCTCTGGGTAGATATGTGTTTTATGTCTCATCACATTGTTTGCTTATGTCCCCTTTGAAAAATTTGTGTGAGAAGAATGATACGCAGGGTTTCAGTGGAACACTGAAAACTTACAGTCCCACCCGTCAACCAATTTACACAGTTTAATCATATTATCCCTCCTCCTCTTTGAAGGAACCTCTTGATGCAAGCATCGATACCTTTTTGGCATTGCATTTTTAGTTAACCGTCTCTTTCTCATTCTAAGTTTCAGTTTTCAGCTTTTTAATTCACATTCAAAAGCCACGGTTCATTATCACTCCAAAAATGAATGTTATTTCAACCGCAATTGAAAATCCAATGACAACTTCACCATTTCATCCACAAAGTACCCTTTTAAGTTTTGCATTTGAAGCGCAAATCTTCAGCGATGATAAGGATCTATACTAGTGATACCTTTAATGATACATGTGTACCTTCTCCATCACCATTTGAAGAGTGAAAAAAATGCTTAAATTCTACCCCAAAATATCATTCGTGATTCACTCGATCCTTGTGTATATGCACTCTATGTTTCCCTGTTAATCAAAGATGTTGATGCTAGTTTAACTTATGTTAACACTTGCATCTAGTGTGCTTTCAAAATAATGAATAATGGGCAAGGTACTGTTGTTGATATCGACTCGATGCAATGTGGTTTCTATCTTAAGCTTATCTTCACGAACGAAGCGGATTCCAAGGATTGATGAAACAGAATAAACACAATTACTCGCTCTTCATCTCTCATTATCTTCAAATTTCATAGTTTACAAGTGATGATTGCTTTATTCTATGAGATGAACCGTGTACTCATCATAAAACTTTGTTTTCTTCTTGTTTGATGCACTACTTCGGCTTCGGGTGGGTAGTGGAAATGGATAAAAAAAAGTCTGAATGAAGGAAGGTAGTAGTTAGTCATAAGTATTGTTTCATGGTACACCCTCAATAAGGGCCGGATTCGCCAGCTTTCAAACAACCCTACTAGTATATTTGTTGGGTGTTGAAAGGGTGCATCACTTTTACAAATACTACACGGATCAACTCATAAGATGATAATGGCGAAAGCATTCTCTCCTTCTCTAATGCGTTTGTCGCTTCCTTTTTAAACTGAATACATAATAGAGGCATCCTTGAGAAGGGTTTCCCCCAACCGTGACACAAAAAAATGTGAACATATTTTTTGTCTCGCCTAAAAATGGGATGTAAGAAATAACAAAAAGGGAAAAACAGTAGCCTATACCTACTTCCACTTTTAAATTAAAGTGACGTAGTACGTTTAGTTGCAGATTTTTCTCCTGATGGGTAGGGTATGTCTCACTTTTTCGACGCCAGCACATTACTTAATGCATTTACGAAGACAGGTTTAATTTTTGTCTACAATTTTGAAATTTATTATGCATGAAAATCTTTTTTTTTGCATGAGAATAGCATAAGTTAGAATAAAGCATGAATAATGTCCATGTAATTGCATACAGTTATGGCATACCTAAAGTAAACTCTATTACCTGTGAGATAGGATTAAAGTTACGTATAAAGCATTAAGCCTGTTGTAACAGCATCGTTTCATCGTGTTGGAATGTTGGTACTATAAAGATTTTTTTCAAGTTTAGGGAGAAAAAAAATAACAATGATTTTCGTTAGGTAAGCAACTTCATGGTAAGACAAGGCTGGGTGCAGTTCTAAGCTAGAGAATATTAATTTTTTAATGTGGCGATTAATCAGATTTATATATAAAAGGCCATTATAGAAGGTAATATAGGAATGTATAAAGGCAGACACGTACCTATGCTGATTGTTGTTTTTGGTTTTAGAAATTTTTTTTCTTGTTCTATCTACATACAATGCGTATTCTCTCACAGAAACTCCCTTTTGACTATGTAACAGAGCCCATTATTTTTAGAGGAGAGTTTTGTGATAGTAAATCTTAACCGCAGTTTTAGTTGAAAAAGTATTATAAGTATATAGGTAGGTTATGGTACTATAAATCACTTCAGGTTAAAAAATAAGTTATATTTTGATTTATGAAATAGGAAGATGTGGAATGGAGAGAGAAGGAGTTGCATTTTGCGCCACACGTAACAGTAGCACCTGTAGAGACAAGAAAAATTAAATTGACGTTTAATTCTAAAATCTATCAGCGCGTGTCAGTTTGTCAGCACTCAGAGCAGTCTCAACTGTGTGGAACCACGACTTTACTGCGGTTTTCAGTTTCAACTGATATGAATTGCTTATATGAACAATGAGAGATGAACTTGTTTCATTCAAGAACAAAAAGGATATTGTTTTGGCAGACAGTCACACACCAAGTTTTTGTGCTTTTGGTCAATTTAGGTTTAGGAGGGAATTGCGTGTAAGAATGGTTATGGTACTTATATTTTCCCAAAAAAAAATATTTTAAAACGCTTTTGACATTGTAATCACCGCTGGTGGTAATATGTTCTCAGCAGATTGCTCACCACTCACACGAGCATTGATGAATCTCTCTCTCTCTCTCCTTTCTTTATGAAAATTATCAAAGTTTTAAAATATAAAAATCTCTAGAATTGCAATCCAAACAGATAATGGCAAAGTTTTCAAGACTGAAATGTGCTCATACCTAGTCGAGTCTCATCATAGTCTCATAGTTGAGGTATGGGAGGCGAGGTGAAAATGAAAGCACGTTGCATTTGCACTGCAAGTGTCTACACAGGCAGCTCATGCTGTGATTTTTTGAGGGTACCCTTTTCTCACTTAAATCATCCAACCCTCAAGAACAAAAAGCAGAGTTACATGTGTTTAGCAAGAAAGTCCATATCTACCCACATTTTGATATGTATATAAAAGTGCAAATCTATGCGTAAAAAACGCATATTGTGTGCCTGTTAGTTCTGTTTTGCTGCATCACACACAAAATACAATAGTGCAATATGCACTGTTCGAAACATGAAAAAATGTAAAGTGGTAATTTGGGAGTTAGTTAGTTTTTCTGCCCTGAGAGCAAATGAAAGTGATAATAATAAATGTAGCAGGATCAGTGTGTATTGGATTTTACACGAGAACTGTATAATGGCGAGCTTTTGTCTTGCTCGTGGTAATTGGTTAATTTAATATAAAAAAGAACAGTTTTAACTAAAATATCAAAAAAAAAACTCGCCTGTAAAAATCCATAATATGGTGCACAGTGCGCACACCAAAATAAATGGATTCAAAAACCTGCAAGGTGTGCAGCAGGGAGGTGCTATATGAGCAAATGAGCATAAATATGATATACTTCCCCGTAATCTGCCCACTGTTTGAAGGGAGTGAGAAGGCACTAACTACTGCGCTTACACCAAGCATAACTCTTTAAAAACTTCACAGCTTTGACCACAGCAGCAGCAATAAGTTCATCGATTGTGCATAATAGGCAGGTTGTGTTTGATGAACAAAATGTATGTATATGTAATGGGATGTATATGTATGTATGTATGTTCATTGTACACAATTATTTCATTTGATTTGACTGATGGAGTGAACCTCCTCACTTTAGTTTGTATGGATTATTATGGTAGACGTTTCTCACACTGCTGCACTGGCTGAATGATATGTCTACTGTTGAACTTTGCTAATCCAAGCGGAGAAAATGAAAATATTTCTTGGACTGTTTTTTCACCTTTCATAATAGGTTTCAAAGAATGTATGTAGTCTACGTCTACACCACTTGGTATTCACTTACTCTTTAAATCTATTACTAACTATTATTAGTAGTACTCCGGTATGAACCAAACATGCCAACATGTAGCGTGTTGTAGGTTATTGTACACTGTCTTGCTTTTAAATCGAAATGAATTTGCTGGTAGACCCAGTTACATGCATAAAATCTTTTTGATTTTCATTTTCTTTTGATGAAAGTGATCCTGTCTTTGTATTTTGAGCATTCATGTAACCAATGAATATTCCTTGGCATCATATTCCCTACTATAATAATAATTGTAAGATTCTATGAGTATACGCTTCATCTTATCGAATTTAATTCGAGTGTGTGCGCAAATTGTAATAGAAAAAAAATTTAAAACTAAACCGTAGGTTAAGTTCACAGTAGCTGATTATATGGGGTTGGGTCCTTGAGAAATAAAAAATATAATAATTGTGTTTTTCCCTTTTTGCATCTGCACTCATGATTTGGCTTACATTAACCATTTCAACTGTAGACTAAGTTCAGGAAGGATGTCCCACAGATTTTTTGGGAATTTCTTGTTGTTGAGATATAGTATTATCTCCTGTTTTTTCTTGTAGTTTTTCATGGGGACATGGTCTCATCTCCACTAATGTGGTTTTGTGAGTGTACGTGGGCTCATCATAACTCCCAATTATGGTCAATACGTAGAAAGTGGGAGCGTCTCCCAGTTGTTATCGTGGGGTCAAAAGAGGAACATTATTAAGGCCACTACTACCAAACCAACTTGAAAATCTTAAACTTACATTCATTTAAATTGTCTACTATATAACACCAGTAATATTTACGAATGAGTTTTTTGTGTGATCATTTTCAAAATATCAAGTTTGATAAAAAGTAGTAAAAACACGTAATTTTGCATTTTCCCGTTTGAAGTGATTGATTCATTATTTTCCTGGGTTAATTATATTAATGAAATTCCAATTATAAATGTGACATCCCAGTCGATTCCGTTGATTACTAGGTGTAAGATGTACATAGTTTTGTTTAACAGTGTGTGAGAATTGCTATCTATTTATGGTTAATAGTGTGGACGCGTCCTGTGGACCGGAAGGGTTGCGACCAATCCATATTGCCGCAAGGGAGGGTCATATTCAAACGCTAAGATTTTTAAAGTCGGCTGGTGCTTGCTTACAAAAGAGTGATGTGAATGGTGCTACAGCATTACATCATGCTGCAATAACGGGACAACTTCGTGCTGTGAGGTGGTTATTGAGACATGGAGCAAAGATAACTTTGGACAAGCAAAGCCGATCCCCGATTCAAGTAGCTGCAGATCATGATCACATGGAAGTAAGTGCCACACATATTTTATAATATACTGCTTTATATTGTCTACTTGTCTACTACTCCTCTTTTATACCTCTTATGTAAACTTCCCATGCTCTCCTTTCCCCTGTCATGTCATTGCGTAAGTTATATAACCACCACCAGAGATTTGTCCGCTTTATTTACCAGGTTCTACTATATGCATAAAAATAATTTCATGTTTCGAATTTCGAATACGCAACATGAGGATTTTGAATAGCTACATTTGTTTGTGGGAACACCTTTTTGTTGAGTACTTCGCTCGTCTCGTAAAATTTCCTCACCGTTCTCTCTGCGTGTGTTTTCTCCTAGATAAAAAAAACAAATGAATGAATTCACAAATTGTAAACACACTCCGTTATTATTATTATTACGCATTACTCTAAAAAATTCCCCAAGCTTTTTCAACATCACAAGCAGGGAACTCACTTGTTTACTCACACTCCGTGTAGCACACTGCGATATGCCTGCAATACAGGAATAATTAGTTTTTCAAGATTTATTGCATGTGTGGCAGTAGAGCATCGAGCATCCATTATTGTTTACGGTAATCCAATTTTCCCCAAAGTGCAAGTCATTTACTCACCCAGATACCGTTCAAAAATCTCATTGTCAGCTTACACTATATTATGCAGATTGTTGGGGGAGCATCCAAGTGTAGATGACAAACAAAAAAAGCATTTGTTGAAGTGGTGTGTCTACGTGCATACTTCGCGTATGAATAACAACACTTTTGAACAAAATGAGGATGACTCCTTTTCCCCTTCCCTAAAAGTGCAAAAAGCTATATGCCAAAAAAATATGACGTGGGGTATCTACATATATATATATTTGACGCTTTCAAAAAGGAGTTTGACTTTAGCATGCGTCGTTGTGACCACTTAAGTACCATCACGGTAGGAAGGAGAACATGCCAAGCGGCTCTTTAAAAATATCCTTCCCTGAATAAGGTATATGCATATTCTCTGGTTTGCCGCCTACACTCATGAAATATTATTAATTCACGCTTTCGTTTTTTTCACTCCCGAGTTATGTCAGTGGAGAAATTACCTCATTTTCTTGTCTACCAACCAATTAATCATTAATATATGTATTATTACGTCTACATGCTATATACACTATTACTATTACGTGGATGATGAATAACAAGTCATTTTTGAGCATCCATCCCCTTCACAGTTCACACGAGAAGGACTATCAAATTAGTTTTTTAAAGGAAAAAAAATGCGTACGTTGTGATTTGAAACAAGTCACTGCGCAGAAATGAATACTGTTTGAGCGCAGCAGGTTCGTAAATATATGTATCACCAGAAACTCAACGGCATAGTGTTGACTGCAAAAAAAAAAGAGTTGCACCCATAAACCGCATTACCGTACTAACCAATACCTAGTGGCATGCATTTTTTGATATATGTGTATGGTAGTTATGATTATTATACTCACATTTCTTCACAGTTGCTTGCTAGGAGGATTATGATTATTATTGACTTAAATGGTTGGAACGCGTTTTAGGGATGAAGGGCCGCCTAATACCATATTTCAAAGTACAAATCAAGAGGTTATACCGACAACTGTGATAGACATTACATCGCCATTGCACACTTCCATGTAGTTCCTCTCCTCCTGTTTCACGTAGATTAATAATAACAACCAAAAGTTTCCGATGGTGCCCGTTTTTTCTCTCTGATTCAGTTAATGAATATCCGTTAAATCGTCTCACAAAGTGAACTTTTGCGGGTATGGCAAATATGTATATGTGTTAGAAAAACTCTTAAAACCTTACATCTCCTCTGTAGATTTTGTTCACTCTGCCTTGCAGACATAAATGTTCCGTTTCCACC
Organism: Dicranocentrus wangi; assembly: GCA_036850665.1. NCBI lineage: Eukaryota > Metazoa > Arthropoda > Collembola > Entomobryomorpha > Entomobryidae > Dicranocentrus > Dicranocentrus wangi. Next base: position 13,753 of record JAANSN010002355.1, on the reverse strand, counting down.
AGCATGTTTCGCTCATGTCGTATAGGCTTGTAAAACCAAAGGCTTATATTTGTATACAGGAAACGCTGGCATTAGTTTCGCTGTGTTTTCTTTTGTAACATTTCTGGTTTTATGAGCCAGCCTTGACCCACGTTACACTACTGTTCTTCGGAGTGGAACCCAATCTATTGCATACGGTAGGTAGGTATAGCTTCTATGATTATTTTATAAGTTGACCATGAGGTTTCGAAGATTAAACCGTTCACAGTTTCCCTAACATAAAAAATGAGAGGATTAGGGCAACGAAAAGGAGGAAAACGAAGTATCTACATATATAAAAAGAAATGTATTATTTTAAGCTTCAAGCACCATAATATCCTATATTGAAGTATGTACCACTACGGCCGGTCACGTTAATTGTAAGCGCCTTGAACCGTTTCAAAGTTTGAATGCATTGCAATGCACAACCTTATTATCGCTGCTAGAGCATACGGACAGTACACATTAAAGTTACCATAGAAAGGCAGCAATGGTCTTGCTGTGTCTATGCTATTTTAAAATAAAAAAAGTTTTAAGACGTCCGTATTCAAGTTAAAATGGCAAGGCATGATATGAATCAAAATGAATTGACTCTTGACTGGCCACTGTGGCCTTATCTATTGACTATGCGGTTATATTTGGCAAGCAGCAGCACTGCTGCATAGCATATTATTGTCTGCTCGTATGAATTTGGAGGAAAAAAATCCTGTACTGCAAACTTAGGCTTCCTACTGGGATGTACGTACGTTGATTGAAGGAGAATGTAGGTTCAAAAACGGATCGCTTTCCGAAAAACCTAGTTGTTAAATTGCATTTTTGGTTGTTTTGCGTTGTTCTTCTGTGTACGTGTCCTGAAAAAGTGGGTGTAGGTGTAGGTGGAAAAACGACTTGAATTTGGTCCATTAATTATTGGAAGAAAGCGTAGGCTTTCCGAGGCATACAAAATGTATTGGAAAAATATAAAGTGAGGGGACGAATTCTCTGGTGGTGGTATTTAAAAAGTGGTCTACAATCTACATATTGTAGCGGTTGTTCATGAGCACCTGATTTTTTTCTCGCAATTTTTGTCAAAATGTGTGGAATTTGTGCAATAATGTGCTTGTTCTTTAGATTGTGAGCGTTTTGGCAAAACATGCAACCAGCGGTACAACATCTGGAACAACCTCAGCCGGGGCCACCACAGGGGCTAATGGAGCATTAGGAAGAGAGCCTAATCTAAGTCTTCCAGTGACTGTGAATTTAGATCAGTACACGACCAATGCCAATAATAATAATATAAACTCTGTTCGTGAGCCTGGTAGAGAGCGAAGTAGAGAACGGAGTAAAGAATGTAGTAGTAATAACACAGGAACTACAATTACTGTGAATTCCAACGGTGGAAATATAATTAAAACTACGGTAAACGCGACGTCAACTGGGATTGCGGGAACGAGCCAAGCAAAGGGCAGTTCTTCTGAGCAAGAGTCAAAAGTGTTTTCCACTTCACCTCCAGCTCCGCCTGTGGTATCTAGTGGGGCGGATTGTGCGTCGTCAAGTGGCAACTCCAGTCTTTCTGCTTCCACAAATACGCCATCACTTTCTCCCTCTGCGTCGTCCTCGTCAAACTCGTCGACCACATCTTGTGGATGTCCTGCATCTTCTGATAGTAGCTCGGAAGAGTTAAAATCAGCCACGGAGACTACACACAGCTTCACTTTAGCCGACTTCCGTACCAAAAGCCCTGAAACGGTGAGGAAAGATTCCGTAGGTAATTCATCCAAATCATTTTTCCTGCATCCTCCAAAGACTTCAGCCAACAGCAATCCTAACTCGCCAGCGTTACAATTTTCCCCTTCGTCCCAATCACAACAACAAACTAACGGAAAAGTTGGCACGACTCCTGCTGTTAATGGTGCGGCAACAACTACCTCACCACCGCCAGCAACACCACAGCAGCAAGCTTCTTCAACGTCGAACGGTGTGTCTAGTACCAACAAGAAGTTTTCTCATAGCAGGCAACCATCCACCTGTGTAACGGCATCCAACTCCCCGTTCTTTCTCCATCCTCCAGAAAACCTAGTTAACGAGACGAGAGCCGTTGCCTCGAAAATGGCACCAGCCCCAGTGAATCCGAGCCATGGCCATCATCACATTCAAGATTTGATAAACGAAACACAATCACAATCAAAGGCGAAAGGGGGAGGACTTGGTATCAATCCAAGTGATTTCTCTTCCAACTCATCTTCATCTGTATCATCTGGCTCATCGCCGCCACCAACCCCTCCATCCCAGAAGGGTACTTTTGCTATAGGATGTACCGTATCAGCCCTTCAAGGGAAATTTCAGCAAATTAATGGCGCAAATAATGAGCCTACTGGATTACAACAGAATAATGCCAACAATCACAATTACGAAGTGCACATGCAAAATAGTATCAATGCTAGCAGTGGAAGTAGTTCGCCAAAAACTGGTGTTCCACCACCGCCGCCACCACCCCCAATGCCTGGATTAGGATTTCCAGATATGAACAATAACCTTGTTGGCAGTCACGATCATGGGCCACACGAACCAGACAAAAGATCAACGAATGGCGATCATGTGGAAAACGACTACGAGGACATTGACGAATTGACTAATGGAGAGAATCATTATGACATTGCGAAGAAACTAGTAAGAACCACGTCCTGTCCTCCCCCACCTCCACCATTGCTGGGGGATATAATCGCTGGAATCGCTTCTACACTTAATAGTAATCATACTCTACATAATAACAATAATAATAATAATAATAATTCGGATGAGAAATCTCAAATTACGCCATCAAAGCCACCTCCTGGGTGTGGCAAACCTGGTGTTCCGTTCATTCCTCCCCACTTCCCAACGCCACCTCAAGATGCTCTGATTAAGCCATCGGAATATTTAAGGAGTATTCAGAATAAAGGGAAAACGAATGGAACAACTCCGAACGGAACTAATGCAAATGGCAATTGCGGATCACCCAATGGCACAGCTACTCCCAATGGCCGCCCTTTATCCAAAGTTGAAGAAGCAATAAAGGCACTCGGTGTCTCCGAAAATCACGTTGCAGTCATGTCACCCGTTCCAGAGGAAACCAATGCAGAGGACGAATTTGAGGAAATCAATCCAGAAAGAATAAATGGCAGCGGAACAAATGGAACACATGCTAACTCTAATAATAATGCCAATAATATTACCAACGGTACTCCTACATCCAATGGAGGGGCGGAGAAGCCAAGTGGAAAGGAAAACGAGATTCGAGAACCAATCTATGCTGCCCCTAGCGCCTTAGGGATAGGCAAGGCATGCGGTGCTGTGATAAAACCAGAAGAATTAATGGTAGTTTACTTCATTCCTTTCTTTCATTCATTCATTAGATAAGATACATTCTTCTTGCATTATTAACTCTTCTAACACATAATTACAAGGTCATGTTACGTCAGTCATAATCACCTGAATGGATTTTAGAGACTATAACATTGTTTCGTTTCGTTTGGTATGCTGTAATTTTTAGAAAGTTCATTTAAAGAAAACGCCGATGAGTCGAACTCGCTCTGCACCTCCTCTTGGGAGGGTCGTTCCAGATAACAATCAATCTTTAGGAGGTAGCAAGTCCGGCAAATCCAATGGCGAGATAGCCCATGAACCTTTACGAAAGTCAAACACGACATTAAACGGCTCAACGAGCAACTTGTCCACAGTTGGCGAAACTACCTCCAAGGCAGCTGTTATTGCAGAACTAGCCGAGTCCAGTCAAGTAGGAGGGGTACGGGAATGGAAGGAGGAGCTCCGAAGGAGACAATTGGAGGAGGAAAAGGCAGTACAGAAAGAACTTGCTCAGTATTACCAACCTGTGAATTTCTTCGCCGAGGTTAGTATTCATGCTTTGTTTGTATAGAAATTGTTTAGTTGTGCTGTTGTGCATATGATGGTGATTGGTGAATGAAGTAGTTTGTGTCCGGTAATCATGGAAGTACAATTATAATTATTGGCAAACATATTGCTTTCATTTTCCGAGCAGGTTCCTGCGAATGACGTAACTGGAGCCCCGATTCCTGCGTGGAAACGCCAAATGATGGCCAAAAAGGCAGCGGAGAGAGCACGTAAAGAGGCTGAAGAACAGAGGAAATTAGAGATCGAGGCGAAGCGCATGGCAGCAATCCCATTATGGCGACGTCAGCTTCTTCAGAGACGTGAAAGTGCAAGCGAAGGGAAATACGCTCAATAATAATGTTAAGCAAAAGCAACTACTACTACTACTTACTACTTCAGTCCCTTACGTACTTTAAGCTTTTTACACTATATTATAAAAGGGGTAGAATGAGAGTGAGAGAGATCAGTCATAATTATGATCGCATTAACTGATATAATCTAGATGAAAACTCGTTTACTTGCCAAGGACCAACAAAATTTCATATATCACCTATCGTAAGATATATAGCAGCATGCACATAGGATAATAAGCATATTATTCATCAAGCAACAATGCATCAACCAACGTTAACTAGGTATGTCTAACTAAATGTAATGTGTGTGTGTACGTAAGCAGACGCAACAGACGCAGCAGAGTATTATTCATTTCGTATATATAATATTATAAATAAATCTCTGCTATTACACACATTTTTACTTTTTTATCTGCGAAGTCGACGCCTTTCTATTGTAAGTTTTAGGTTCTGCTGTGCGAAATTAATTGAAATTAGGCAAAAATAATTGCCTCTCTCACTTGATCATAATTTTTGTACATGAACGCCAAGCTAAATGCGTTCAACTAGCTAACCACTATATGTATTGAGTCATGATGTAGTCAAATTAATCATTATAGTTTATTTACTCCACATAATAAAATATATATATATTTTACATGGTTATGTAGCCCCATGAGTAAATGGCTTAAAAACAAGATAAAAACAGAATCTCACACAGGAATGAAATGAATCTAGGTGTATAAACGTTTCGCCGTGTAACAATGCAATAATAGAGTGTATAAAATGGGGGTTTGAACCTATTATATGGCCTGTTTGACGTTTTCCTTCAAGTAGTACGAAGTGCAGTGTGTGAGATTAATCACTTGTTATATTCTGCATGTGTGGGTTAACAAGAGCTCTGTCTGGCAATTAAAACTGTATTTATAACTGACACTTTTACTATCTACAGCACGCTACCGTATACTCACTCACGAAAAAAAATACAACTTCGGAAACGTAGAAATAGTTTAATGCAATTACGCGTACGCAGCATACAATCATCACACACCCTATTAACTAACTTTAGTGGTTCAATATATGTGTAGACCTAGTAATTATCATAGTCAACTAACTTGCATATTTGTAGCGTTGTTTTTGGGGAGGAGGAGTATTGACCGAATGAAAAGGTCGATAAGCTTTAATTGTACGTTAAACTTTTTAGCTCGAGATTTATATATGTATTATTTTGCATTCTTCTTTTCAACTGACTCAAAATAAGAGATCGTATGTGTATGTACGTAGCACGAGGGAGTTTTTAAGATCAATTTGTAGATATAATTTTACATTTTATAGCTTACTGTTGTTCATTCAAGTGAAATACGATTCATATTCAATCATGCAAAAATAATTATTTAAGATTAATCATATTTGTTTTTCTTCAATATGCCTCTAGACCTATGCAGTGTGCAAACTCCTTCACACTGTACTCCTTATATTTTATATTTTGCCATTTTACCTGCGTTTTTCAACCTAATTAACCATACCATAATAATATATGGTATAAATGTCTTACGAATGTTAATACTGTAAATATTTACTGGCGCAGACTCGCAGTAAGAAATATATTATCTCGTCTCGTTGTCTGTGGCTTTTCTATATGTGCAACTTTCGTAGTTCTGAAACTTTTATAATATTAATCGCATTTTGGTAACCTCCTCTGTTTTCAGTTATTTCTGTTTTCAAAGACAGCTAATAATAACGATGCATCTTTTAGCTATTAAAATGGTTTTCATGTTTTGTAACGATTGAAATTTTATCATACAATTGAATTATATTCGAGACGATGTCTTCCACATGATGTGCTTGATTATATATTTTGAAACTCAAAATGGATATTTTGCGGCTGGATATTAACAGCCAAAAGGTGTAGTAGCATATTATAGATATATGCAATCCTGTGGTGAAATCCTTGTAGATGCTTTAGCTGCAGTAGTCAAGTCAAATGTCAAATCGTGGCCCAGATGAACATACTGCTGGAGCATGTCAAGTCATTTTTTTATTAATCTGCCGTACTATATACTAATACTAACCATATAAGAAACTGAAATTCGTTTAGTATGGTAGTTAATTTGATTGTGAGTGTTACTACAATTCAACGTTATATTATGTAACCTTGTATGTTTTAATGATAATCAATTACTTACTAGATAATGAAACGCTGTAGCTCGTGAAATGCATATTTTTAAAAATTCATGTAACATGAGTTTTGTTTCAATAAATGTACACATTTGCAATTTGAAACGATTGATTGGTTTCGCGCATCACTTATTGAGTCGTCACCGGTGAGCCACTTGTCGTATTTTTCTCCAAATCACTGAGAATTCGGTTGGCATTCTGTACCGCCTGCTCATTTAGAAGATTTGCTTCCGTTACCAACTCAGTTCTGACGGACTTGTCCGTAAGTGAAGAACAATTTATGAGGACGTTGCACCTAGCCCCCCATATCCCAGTCTCCAAACATTTCACGCCAACCTACATGAATGGTAAGTCACAGAAATGCTTTTATAGGTAAAACTAATGGCTATGGTTTTTGTAGCATGGAAATTATCCTGTGTCCACCCCACCTGTATGTCCGATAGGCAATTTGGATTTCCAACTTTAGCAATTTGTTCAACATGTGGCCAAAGTGATGAAAGTTTGCGTGCTAATGCCAGAGGAACATTGATGGCTTGTAAAAGGGCAACTTGCGCTTCTTCGGAATTTGGGTCTTTAGTAGCTCGACAAGCTTGCTAAACATTAAACATTATGTAACAAAATCGGAAAACGATCGGAACTTTTACTTTTAAAATTATCTGTAATCGAAATCGACTTCTTCTTACAGCATAAGCTTCAAAAGCATCAGTGTCTGCTTCCACTAAAGGTAGCAAATCGTCAACAGCCGTGTAAAGCGGAGGGATTAGTGTTCGCATTGTTTTGTCCAGGTGTTCCCATTGCTTTCTTCCGTAAGTTAACAAACCCACCATGCTGGCCAAGGATGCTCCCTAAAGAAATTTGAAACCGGTGATGATGGAGATATATATTATTATAATTTAATGAATTAACGATTTAATTATGATTTCATTACAAGTGCTCCAACAAGTGCAGCTACGGATCCACCTCCAGGGGCTGCCGTCCGAGCACGCACCTCTCTCACCAAGTTTGTAACGCTAATGTCAAGTAACGGTTTTGGTGGATCAGAAGCCTCCACTTTCCACTCAACTATACGTTCTCTGGTACATAAACATGGAATAAAAAATGACACGTGTCTATTGAGTTTGAACTAGTTCATTAAATGGAATTATTTATGATCTTGTTTTGTCATTCATTCTCACTTTGGATCAAAATGAGACAAGGAATTAAGCCCCAATCGGTCTATAGCCAGCCTCACTTTTTGATCTGGATCAAGAATACATAAGTTTTCCTTTTCCATATAGTAATCCGCTGCAGCCATCATGGCAGAAAGAGGAACCAAACCAACCAATTCCGATCCAGCCACAGAAAGGTTTAAAGCGGCTGCACGTTCCTTAACCTATTATCATAGCGTATAACATTCTAAGCAATATTAATATATCTATCTATAGGTACATAAAATATAAAGTTCACATAGTTTCGTATTTGACAGGTAATAACCTTTTCAAACGCAACGTGCAAAGGGCATAAATCCTGATCTGTTAAATTAAACGACACTTGGGCCATATTTGCCTCTTGCAACCACCACCCTATTCCCTGGACACCTTTCAACTTTCCAGCACCCTTTCCCGATTCACGGAGTGCTAAGGCAATGCGATGAGCCTGCTCTTTCGTCGATAACATATTGATGTTGTACGCTAACAAAAATTTCCGGGCACCTGCATACGATGATATGTGTATGTACACGTGTTATGCATTTACTAATTCGAAATTTATTTCTATTGGCTTAAACGTCCTAATCCCAATTACGTCCACCTTCGGCTCTACTTACCCACCATTGAGGCTCCCCATCGTGGAATAAATTTTGCAGGGCCGAAATTCGGTTCCCATTCGCTAAGAGTTATCTGTTGTAGCAATATAATATAATAATAAATTCGAATCTTTTGTAGTTCATCAAAACTGCATTTTACAATAACAAGATGCCACTTTATATGTCACCTTCTCGTTTAGGCCTTCATATTCACCAGCTCTGATCTGAGGTACTGTTTTTCTATAGTCAACATTAGACGCAAAACCATAAAGGTAAATTGGAATTTTCAACTCCTCTCCCAATCGTTTCCCTAAAATTCGAGCACACTCTGCGCAGTCATCCATTGTGCTATTTCTCACTGGAACAAATGGACAAACGTCCATTGCACCAAGCCTGAGTTTTAAGATTACATCCGGATGATATACATTTGAAACGCCTCGTTTCTGAAAGTATATGCTTCATATTATGTGGTCTTCTATATCAACTAACCGTGGATGCTCGCCTGAGTGTTTAGTCATGTCTATTAAGTCAAAGGCAACTTTTGCGGCGTTGAAGGCCCCTTCAATCACAGTTGCCGGTGTTCCAACAAATGTATAAACTGTTCGATTGGTTGATGCTCCCGGATCAACATCCATCAAGTTTACGCCTTTCGTCTTTCGGATAGCATCCGCTATAGCTTCAATGATCTGACATGAGTGTAAAGATACATTTTAGAAGATTTCTATACAAATATATATAAAGTCGGACTGCCAGTAGTTCATACCTTCTGATCACGGCCTTCGGAAAAGTTTGGGACACATTCGATAAGCCTTTTATCCATTTTAAAACTTTTACAAAGTCAAAGTAAACGCTAAACGCTTCGAGCTTGTAAAGTAAAGAATGATCAAAAATATTCACCTCTATTTAGTGCAGAAGTCAGTTAGCGACTGCGTTAAATACGCATACAAACCAGAAGTAAAGACGAACCACGTTTGCTGTTCTTCGGACGTCGGATGATTCTTTGAATGTCAAATCCAAGCTGTCAAGTACAACTCCAATACTTCTTTAACCTGCGGTAATGAACCATGCATAGGTATGCACTGCAGTGTAATCAACTTTCCAATGATGTAATGATATCAAAGTATTAAAGCAGGTTGAGGATGATCAATAAATACATTAATGAAAACATCTTATTGCGAGGATGATGACACGTAACTGGTGTCTGTCATCCAATAGAATCATTTGATACACCCATTTTATTGCACCATGTATTATTAATAAGGGTTTTTTTAATGAAATAACAGACTGTGGTTCAGTCAGGGGTGGACATGAAAATCACTTATTGCTTGCAGGGTTTAAAAGTTGCTTCGTGTTGCAAGTAGGTACTTCTATTCCAATTTTTGAATTCTTTAATTTCAAGATTTTGAAGTCTCATCTAATTGTAATTCCTATAATCTGTTCAGTGCAGTGGGACACTTACAAATATAAAGTTTGATTATGACATTCCATCCGCGGTGTAGTAGTAGGCCGATGATGACCCATATTTTGCGATTATTCTCGTGTCCCACTTTATAAAATGGTTTATAATTTGGCTTCTAGCTTGCATTAAAATTTTAATATATATATATATACGATTATGATTATTACGTACATGATACAAATGACATTTTGGCAAATTGGCATTCGTAAACAGATCCGAAATGGCGACTTAAAGCGATTCAGTCAAAAAATAATGTATACAAACGACAACAAGAACCTTCAAGGCATTAGGAAAGCAAAAATATACATTATGAGGTGAGGACCAACTGTGTGGATGAAAACTGATTAGATTTTTACAGCGGTCTAAGAACACTTAATGATACTATTGTTGCAACGATGATCAGAAACGGGAGCCAAGTTTTGAGAAATCCTCCAATGCTGACAAATCTCCCATGAATTAGCATCCCCCAAGCTAGCCATACCATATTCCAGGTGGAGGAGGATTTGTAGTTCATCAGGTTCAAAGCATAGGCGCAATGCGAGTGACAGTTGTCACAAACAAGGTTGTGCATTCGTGTCTTGTATACCTCTGATGCCTCGTATACCGCACGGTCCCAACCTGACAGACACAGACATAGGGCAATTTAAATTTTGTAGTAAATCCTCAATACTAAAATACATGCATCAGTGGCACGATTTTCATTATAGAATAACCAACCTGAAACTCCTCCTTGAGCTTGTAGGGGGTCTAAAATCCAATATCTTGTTGGCCACCCAAATGCCATTGAATCTTCTGACACAAAATAAGGCCCAGCAAAGTCTCGGATAACACCTGTAAAAAATACATGTAGTCAATTTTGATTTTTTTGATTTGTTTAGAATTATGTATCTGTACAATTACAATATGAATGTTCATGTTTACACACTGACCAGTTGAGTAGGCAATGCCCATGTGTCCAATGAATGGGAGAAACCACCTAGGGAAATATTTGCAAAGAAAGTTGTTAATTAAAAACTTGACAACATAAGTTAAAATCAAGTATTTCATATTTGCGCGATTGCCATATCATATCCCATAAAACTGCTCACGTTAGGAAAGGAATTGGGGTCCAAACAATGCAGAAAGGGTATCTATTTCTGCGGGTGTCGAGAACAGCGCCTCCACCCCCACCTGAACTCCCGTAATCTGTTGGAGACAAACTTTCATTGGTAACAGACATGTTTTTCGGTTCAATTTTCGGTTGGTCACCCTCAGCTGTCATTGTTTCTGCTCATCTATCAATTTATAAAATCCAAGAAAACCCAGTTAGGCATTTAGATGTAAAATTAAGTGTCTCCAGACTCAACTCAATAAACACCATAAACAACGAAGGATGGCAAATGACAAATAATGCAAGCGCCAGCGAAAAAGCCTATTTATGAGATACCTAAAAAACAGTTTTATGGTAAACTCTTAAAGACTATCCGAGGGCCATAAAGGAAACAAGAACGGGGATAAATTGCTTGTTACAAGAAATGTGCTGGAGGAGTACTTCCTTTTCAAACGATAATAGTGCCATGGAACTGCTTGACGATGATATGATGAGTGCATAAATAAGTGTGAGAAAATCCATTCAGACAATAATGATAAGTAGGTTCCTGTAACAAAATTGTAAGCAAAGATTCCAAAGGAGCGAGCGAGCGTAAGACGAGGAAGAGGCATAAGTGCATTAATCCAGCGTGCCAGCCAACATCTTACTTACACGTGATGTGATTAACTGTAATGGGACGTGATTACGATTACGATTACAAAATCCAACTTACCAACTTAACTTGCCGACGATGTTGGATTTTTAATCGAATCTATATCAGTTTTTACTACACACATCCACTTATACGTTAAACACGCCGACAGGCATATTTTACGTCAAATCACAGTATCTTTTATTAAAATTTCTCATTCCGCTTGTAATGGTTGATTGAAATCCATCCTAAAAACTAACCCAAACCCAATATGTAATAATAATTGTGCACTTACACAACATTTGCAGCAATTTGGTACGTACACTACCACGGAACGCTTAATATTCATACAAACTGACATATTCATACAAATTTATTTGCTCTCGCCTAAATAAGCCAGTCAGACTAGAGAGACGGAAATATCCTAAACTCATAAATTTGCATTTCACGTGCCCATTCAAATAATTTACAACATCCAAAACATCTCACCTTACAAGCTTTTCCTAAAAGTACATCGATCGCAGACAATAAGCAACACCAAAAATGCATTGATTATGTCTTTCTAAATGTTTTCTGTTCTGTTCGTTGTAATGTACTCTTATGCTTCAATTTGCATGACGTACTATTTTCAAGCACTTCCTTCCTAAGTATTATAGAGCAAATGATAATTTGCTACTCGCACATTCTCTATATTAGCCTCCGTGTGTGTGCACACATGAAAAGTGCAACTTACTTTAACTGTCAGCAGTCAAGCTGATCCAAACCTTGAATCCCATAAAAACAACTGCGCACGTAAGTACACACATAATAACAATAATAATATTACAGCATAATTTGTGTGCTACCTAATCCTGCCTGACTCATTTAGAGTGAGTGCAGGAAGAAAAGACTAATAGACCCTGTCAAATTGAGAACTAAGTCCAACAAGTCCATATATATATAATAATATTTCACCTTTGAGTAGTCTCGTGGTTAACACTACCATTCTCTCAAGTTTGCAAGTTTAGTTAAAATTTCTCTCTTCCACACACTCTCCTTATTTACAACGTGCACAACGCAACGCAACCCACACCACTCATTGCCAGAAGAGCAAGCGGCTGATACCCATTGCCAACTTACTTATACTTCCATAGATTCCCTGTCATCCCATCATAATATGCCATCTCACAAATATGGACAGAGAGTGTGAGCTGAACTTTAATAATACCTATACGCTAAGACGAGACACTCCACTTCTATTTCTATTTGCTCTTCATTTCATAAGTGATCCAACATCCAATCGCTAAGACGAGACACTCCACTTCTATTTCTATTTTCTCTTCATTTCATAAGTGATCCAACATCCAACGTAGTCAAAAAAAAGAAGCTAAATCAATGCATGCTATATTTTCTTCATGAGCAGAGAGCAGCAGCGCAATGAGCAATGCATAAGCAAACTTGGTGTAAAAAAGTGTATTTACTCAATCATTACTCACTCACTCAATCCCTTACCTTCTCATTTTCATTTATGCGAATACAGAAAACACATTTTCATTCACACTCGACCCAAGTCGTATGCATGTGTGCATGCAACAAGCAATACATAACAGTATAGGCAAAGTGGTGAGTGAGTGAGTGAGTGAGCTTGTTGGGTTTGGGAAGGGGTTATCATATCAAGAAATTAAATGAACATCTATTGCAACTTGTAACAACAACACAGCACACGACGAAGAGTAGAAGGCAAAGGATATGAAAAGGATATATTATGGTGAGATGCGTCCACTCCACTACTCCGCAATAATCCACATGTACTTACAAATTGACAACAAAAAAGCCGTATTCTGCTCCGAGATAACTAAAAGTATATATGAGCAACATGAATGCTAGGTAGCTAACCCGACTTAACACTAATGTGTATACTGACCAATTCACATAATACATTTTTCTCTTCGACCAGCAGCGAGTTATACTGTGTACATCTGCAACTAACTACCACGCTATGAAGCTGACTATGCAATAATGAATAGATGCGGCCAAAAAAATTGGCTAAATTTACTAAATATATGTGTACACAATAAAACACTGTATTTGGATAGCTGATGTTGGTAAAAATGAGCAATACATATATGTTCACAATGTTGTAATATACTTCTTACGTCCGACGGACTTCACTTTAGCAATCGCATGCATGCATGCATATTATGCATGCATACACATTACACATATATACTGATCGAGTGTTTCATGTTTCATGCGAAATTTTTGGATTCACGTAAAATGTAGCTGTATTATTATACTAGCTGAGGAACCCCCTTTAAAAGGGAGTAATTTTTTTAAATAGATCGATAAATTTATTTTCTAGTTTAATTGAATTACTATAGCTAATCTTATCCCACCCCGGCAACTCAAGGAA